>JAAGNO010012151.1:28596-46729 GCA_033439905.1 Ceryle rudis
CATTTTCCTCACGCTGGTGGTTTGTTGGAGGATGTGTCCACTCTGCGCTTCAATAGAACCCAGCAAATTCGCCCCAAAACTCTTGGAAATGTTTAACAGTATTGGTTGAAAAAGAAAAAAAAAAAAAAATCATAAATTTAATACTTATATTTATACTGATAAATTTTTTCTTTGATTTTGCACACAAAAAAAACCCTGAAAATATTTTATGATTATGTTTCTGGTAATACTGAGGAATACCAATGTAGGCATGGTCTTGCAAAGAAGCAAAATAAAACAAACTCACCAATACTCTTATTTAAAATCAGAGCCTGTAATCAGTGCTATATAAATTGGTCTGTAACTTTCTGCATTTTTCCAAACATTTTTTTCTTAAAATACAAAGAAAAAAACAAACTTTTTCACTTTTGTCATGTTCGTGTCCTATTGTGTTTCTGGGTTGGCAGAAAAAAAGCAGACTGTATGCTTTGAAGAAGTTTTTTATACAACATGGAAACAAGGTGACACCTAGAGATGATAAGAAAATTCAGGAACCAGACTTTTGGAAAAGAATAAAAACCCTTATGCACTGGGGCTCCCAACAGAAAAATAATGTTAAAAGTGATGCACACAGGAGAGTTAGTTTCTTTCTTGGTCTTCTAGGATTGGATCCCTGCACCTACCCCTGATAAACTTGCTCACATTCAGCATCAGAACCAATAAACGAAGTGGAATCTTGAATTTCTGTAGTAATTCTGAAGTTCCTGATTCTCTTGATTCTTACAGGATACCCCTATGTAGTTGAAGGGTAACCAAGTCATTCATTTAGCAGTTAATTAAAATATGAGTGCATAAATCAGGCAGTGATTATGCCATTGAGAGACAGTCCACAGTTTTCTGTTTATCAATGACAGACAGAGCTGGCAGCAATACATAAGTGCATTTTAAACTTATGCTGTTTGCCTCTGTTGAATAGTGATTTCAAATGAAATAACTTAGCAAAAGATTATTCTGTATCATAAAAATTCATGGGTTTATCATAAAGGCTTTCAGTGTTGAAATGCACGCAGAACTCTGCAGGGAATCCTCCCAATCAGCTCTCCATTTGCGCTTGTTGACATATTCAGTTCTTCAGAAACCTGGTTTTTATCCAGATACGCAGGTAGGAAGAGAGGATATGCTTTGTTAAACTGAGTTCTAACACTGACTTCTTGCCAAGATGTACTAGTACTTGGGCAGGAGTTCCAGTGCTTATCTGAGTATTCGTCTGCTTTAGCAGATCAACGTGTCAGTTGGTTACACCAGAAGAAGTTGCTGTTTAAATGAGTCTTGAACACATCTGTGTGTATGTGTATTGTATGTAAGGTGCAAGGAAGAAGGGAGAAGAATAATACACTTCCTGTAATTATCTCTGAAGTTTTAATATTCATTGATTTTATTTTATTATTATTTTTTTTTAATTATAATAGTGCTCACCATGGTAATCTGACTATCCATATGCAGCAATGTATGATTCATTTGTATACTAGGAAAGGGAGCCCTGAGCTGCTTCTGCTAACGCTGTATGACACCTTCCTGAACCTGCAGCCAAATGTAGCTGCTCTCAGGGTTCCCAGCATCGCTACTACTCATTTATGGCCTTGGCAACTTTTCTTTTCTACTTACATCTGATGCCATGTTGCTGTTTACAGATGGAATGATTACTGGTTTGGGGGACATGGACACTAGTATAGTGACCCTCAGAAACAGTGATTTGACAGTAAAGGTTTCTTAGGCTATCATGTACAAGGAAGATTGCCTCTAACTTAAAAAGCTACTTCAGTTTTGAGTCCTTCCTGCAGATGCTTTAGTGTGACACTACTGATAGTCTATGTAGATCGTGTCAGGGTCCTTTTAACGGTGGTCAAAAGTGCACTGGTTGTTCTCCTCTAGTTGTTAGTATGTGGCTGAAATAGTTACATTTAACTTCTACAAATAAGCTGAATTCAGTTGTATTTAACTTTCATGAATAAGGCCAGGAATTAAAATAGCTCATGCCTAGAGTTTGGTGATTCTGGAGAACATATATTCTATTTTATCCATGTCTGCACATACATATTTAAGCTTGTTTCATCGGTCCTAACTACAATTGTAAAATTCCTCAAAAGCAGACTAAATCCAGTTTGGTCTGGTTGGAAGAGCACATTCTTTTGACCTAAGAGAACAAGTGCAAGTTGAAAGAAATCAGTTTTCTAATCTGAAATCTGGGAATCCTGAAAAATATGCTGCGTTTGGCTATTATAGAGGTCTACGTTGCTCAAAAGAACAAAACATTTCTCTTTATCTTGCATGGTCTGTTCAAGGCACGGGAAGAACAGCCTTCTCTGTCTCTCTGAACATCTATCTGTTGCCTACCTACTTTCTGAGCAGTACATGCTGTCTCACACAAGTACATTCTCTCCCACGTGAGCTGTACTTTTCTCCTGCTGTACATGCAAATGGCTATGCAGGAGCAGGTTACTCCAGTTAATGTATGTCTTTCAGGAAGGTATCCATCTGCTTCTTCAAGGTAATTGGTGACTGCTAGGATTTAGAGCTCTGGAGTTACCTTTTGCCATGAACTGAGATTGATAAAAGAACATTTATTTCTGTAATATACCTGACATGAAGCCATGTGTATTCTATAAGTAGTATATTAGAGATAGATTACATATGGTCACGTATACATGACTTTTAAAGACTGCTAAAATATCATAAATCCTACACACGAAAGCTTAGAATGACGTTCATGAGAAGAATCTGGATCTGTATGTAGGTTTGCTTGTTTGAGAGTAACTTTTTTTATGGTCAACATTTTGTAAACATCTAAAACTTATTAGAACCATACTTTAAAACTATACCACGTGTAAGCAAGCCATTTACCTCTAAGACCTGTATTTTTCCACGTGGAAGAATTTCAGAGACATTTTGTCCCATTCTTAAGTAAATAAATCTATTATATTTTTCTAAGAGATTTCCCAATTACTTGGAAAAGAGTGCTCCAGAATTCACGTCTATGACTATTGAAATCAAGATATTCTGAGTTGTACTTTTGGGGTTTTATAACCACTTAAGCCAATTTCAAATAAAAATAGGACAAATGTATTTGTTTTCCAGCCTGAGGTATTCCTCTAGAAAAGGCTATAGCGGACTAATGTTTGAGAGGTAAACAGCATCCTCGTTCTCCTGCTGTGGGTTTGCCTGAGCACAGTGCCCGTTCTGTGTGCAAATTCCAAATTGTTTCTGGTTTCTTAAGCATTTTGTCTTGCAGAAGCCAGGTGCAAACCTTCAGCAAACGTGCAAATTAATCTTGTTCACGGTCACAGATAACGTGTAACAGCAGAAACATCCGCTGGCAAAGTAGGTGTTGCAAAATAGTCTAAGGTTTGATTGGTGAGGAAATGAAATGGAAAAAGCTAGCTCTAATAGAACAGTTATTTATATGCTAAGAAAGGAGATGGCAAATGTGTTTGGGTGTATTTTTAACCTCTTGAGCTTTCTAGGGGGATATTATTGGCATCAGGTAGAAAGTAAAATCGTTGGAGGAAACAAAAAGAAGCTGTCAAATCCACTATCTCTTTAGCTATTAGAAAGAGGGGGAAAAATGGTTTTTAAAATCAGAGAACATGAAGAAATAAAGGCGCTGAAGCAGAAGGGACTTGATTATGGCTAAAACAGTAAATAAATGTAAAGTTAAAAAAGTAGAAGGTGTCGGAGATAGTGAGAGACAGAGAGAAACTATGAAAAGTGGCAGTCAATGAGATGATGTTCTAAAATGATACTTAATACTAAGAGCAGGAGTAAGAGAGGCCCCAGGCCTGAAGGGAAGAAATGAGATGAAGAGGATGCTTAGTTTGAGGATCATGTCTCAGAACAGACAGCTACGAAACATGAATAATGTATAACCAGTCCTGCAATTTGAAGTCAAACAGATCAAGCTTAGGATGTAAAACATTTCTTTAAAGACTACAGATACCATCTTGAATTTTCGGTTACCAGCTTCGAAGGAATAAAGGTGGAGCTTCTTGGTGTATGTAATCACCCTAGTCCACATCCTAGGAGGTATTTAAATGGCTCACCCTTTTCAAGAGGAGACCTTTGAAGAGCTCTTTATTTCTCAGATAAGCACGTTGAGGATAACATTCACAGCTACTACAACACAGGTTCCCCAGTCTCCATTCCCCATTGCAGTGTGAATACCATCACATTGTCTGTTTTCAGGCCAGGAAGTGTAACCTCGTCATCTTCTCTTAAAAGCGAGATTCTAACACTTTGAATCCCATGGGTTATGTCTTTTCAAGACTTTCCTCTTTTAACATTTGAACACCTTATGTCCTGGAAAACTGTTAAAAATGAACTGGCAATTCTGGAGCTGAAACATTGTGTGGCATACAAAGAAGTAAGCATTTGGAATCCCACAGGACGCTGGTGAAGGAACTGTGGATTGAGCTTTACCACGCAGGCTGGAGTCCACCCTACACATAGGTGATGTATTGTGCAATCCCTGGAAGCTAAGTCTCTGTAAGGTCTCCTACAGTGATTTTTAGACCTTCAGCTGCTGTGTTTGTAACTCCACAAAGAAATAAAGCTGCAACTGGTGCTAGGCACAGGAAAATAATAGTAATTAATATGCTAAAAAGAGTCATCCAATGCTTTTTGAATTTAGCTTTCTGTGGAGATTTGCTATAGTAAAAGATCTGAGGATTGAGATGTTACATTGGATTCAGAAATGATGCATTCAAATGATGCATTCATTCGTATCTTGGAGGTATAGCTTGTTATAGATTCTCTCTGAGGCAGTTACGATGTTACCTCAGACGCCATAAAAGCAAAGGGTACTCAAGACCCAAAAGACAAAGCAATAAAACTGCAAATAATA
This sequence comes from Ceryle rudis, assembly GCA_033439905.1. Classification (NCBI taxonomy): domain Eukaryota; kingdom Metazoa; phylum Chordata; class Aves; order Coraciiformes; family Cerylidae; genus Ceryle; species Ceryle rudis. The sequence goes on from JAAGNO010012151.1 coordinate 33,473, forward strand.
ACTCACACCCAACAAACCAGTATTTGCTTTGGAGGGGCTCCTGAGTTTCCTGGAAGGGATGTGGGTATGGAAATGCCATCCAGTTTCCTTCAGGAAACCAACGTTCCCAGCAGGCAAGCACAGCATCCCTCCTCCACAGCACTGTGCCCAGCAGCAGATCTCCCTCCTGGTGGGGCTCTGCTGGCCCCTTTCCCTGGCAAGCACTTTGCCAGTCCTGTGCACATACGGCAGGTGGGAGAGGAAGAGAACCAAGAGAACGTTTCAAATACTTCAATAGAGTAAAAAAGAGGAGTTGGAGATTTGTGGGTTTTGTCATGACTTAGGTTTTACCGTGGAATGACAGTAGTGTTCTCAAACTGCATCCCAACAGTTCCCAGCCAGATGAATTGTAAACACGTTGTTCTTTCTAGAGGTAGAATAAATTCAAAAGAAGATGAGCGATGGTAGTTTTTGGAAAATACACCTTTTCCTGATGTAGTTCCCTCCCTGTTTTTTGATCCTAAAAACTCTGTGAATGCCTTTTTTAAGCAAAGTGAAGGTTTGAAAATGTGAACACAGGTGTAAAAAAAGTTCTCCAAGCAGCTCTCAATGTGAAAAAATGCATTTGTTGATTAGTTGTTTTACCATGAGCTAGCAACCCTGATCTTGCATTAAAGTTCTACTATCATAGAAATTATATCTAAAGGAAAAAGCTTGTATTCCTCAAGTTTACATTCTCCAAGTGAATTACAGAACCGCATTTTTGCCATATCAAAAATAATATTCCCTCTTGCCCCTTTCTGGAAGGCTACTTTCCCCCCTAAATTTATTTTTATACTATATTTTAAGTTGTATGCATGAATACTTCCTGTGGCACCACATTCAGACAGGCATAGTAACAATTCTCATACATTTATCTTTGATTTTTAGCTGATAGAGGTGGACTGCAGCTCCTTCATTCAGATAACCTAGTCTGAAGTGTAGGCTCTCTAAATGAAGAACTTTTGCCTGGCTTGAATTTCCTCATTTTCAGAGTTGCTAGAGTCAAATATTACCTTAGGAACATGTCTATGTAAAATTTTTCTTCTCAAGCCTTCTAGAGAATTTTGGACAAAAGCTCAGTATATATTAAAAAAATACCATCTGTCTTATTCCACACTTGAAATCCAAACTGTTTGTCTGAACTGTGTATAAAATAATTGCCATTCTTCAAACGGTTCAACAAATATTATGCTGAACACTTCTCAGATTATTTCTGTTCTTTCCTGATTTCGATTTAATTCCCAATATTCTCACTGGGATATTTTGGCTCATAGAGCTTGGGTCTCATCCGGAGGTTGGAATTATAATGGCTTGTGGAATTCAATTAAAAATTATAAATAATGAATAGACCTTTTTTATAAGCCTTAAAACTGGTACTGTTTATGCTCTTGTTACAAAGCATATTGCATTTTATCCTGTTCCTCTAAAAGAAATCAAGATTCTGTTGTCTCAGGCTCTCCTCGTTTCTAAATCTGAAAACAGTGATGAATTATAACTCTTAGGCAGAAGTTGCCAAGTGTCAAAAAGGTAGATAGAAGGACTCGAGAGACTATCATATAATGTTACCCTATTGCTTTCCACAACATCAGCCACTCCATACACTCTTCCTTCCGAGAAAGCTTAAGACACGAATTTGGTTCTTGTTAGACTCCAGAGAAATGACTTGGAGAACACGTGTGAGGAATGCTTCTGCTGCTGAAGAAGCTTAATTTGGCATTTACATCTTCATTAGACAGTAGGGAATTCTGCCATGAGATGCAAATCTAGAAGAAATCAGTCCTTCTGCTCACACAACTATACATTTTTTCTTACTTAATTCTCCCTAGAGAAAATCTCTTAGCACACCAGGAAATAAAAATCCACTTCATACTTTTAAGGAATGAAGTGAGCGAGAGAGAAGGAGGTAAGAGGTGGAGATTCTCTCCCTCCCAACTCATCAGTACAGCGTTATGTTTAGGTATGATTAATTACAAAGCTATCTCATGAAGAAGAGGTGGGCACCAAAGCTGGCAAATGACCGGGGAATATCTGCTGTGGTTGCTTTTATATTGACTTGTTTCAGAACATAACCTGAGCTGTGGTCACTTTTGCAAGTATAAAATGATTCACCCTCCTGTGCAGGATAGGCACTATCACAGTGAATACGGGCTATCCTAGACTGCCTAATTGGAAGTCCACCATCAGCAGCCATACTCATGACAAAGCCCTGAAATAATGCTCCCACGACTGGTGGGACTGTGTCCTGCCATGAACTGCCATACCCTCTGCGGGAGGACACTGTGGAACCTTTCAAATGTCATGTTCCCATAATTCAGTGTTCAGAGGGCTGATCTTATTTCTCCTCTTTCACTTTTCTTCTTGGACTTACAGAGCCATAAGGGGTTTTTAATGTTTGTACTGTTTGCTAGAAATGTATTCTCCTGGTGAGACCCTTTGCTTTTCTTGTTAACAGAGAAATACAGTGTCTCTCAGAACTGAAGGACAGGATAGATTTCCTATACCTGTACTTGAAAGTCTACTTCTTTTTTTCCAGCAGTGTTTCTATATCTAACCACACAGTTTTGGACAATTATTATTTTTAAAAAAATAGGAAAAAGAGAAGTAATTTCTTCATATTCAGTAATGTTCTTGCTTTTCTCACAACAACAACAAATGGTAAGAGTTATTCAAGAACTCTTATCTCTAATAAGATTTCTGGGGATCTAATTAATGTCTATAAACTGATAAGGGCTGCACACCAAGAAGGCAGGGTGTGCCCTGTGACAGGACCAGGGGCAATGGATTCAAGCTGGAGCACAGGAAGTTCCACCTCGATGTGAGGAAGAACTTCACTGTAAGGGATGTAGAGCATTGGAACAGACTCCCCAGAGAGGCTGGAGAGTCTCCTCCTCTGGAGACTTTCAAGACCTGTCTGTCTGCCTTTCTATGTGAGCTGCTCTAGTTCTGTCCTGCTCTGGCAGGGGGGTTGGACTTGATGATCTTCAGAGGTCCCTTCCAACCCCTACCATTCCATGAATCATTGATTTCACAGCTGAAATCCTTAGCTCTAGAGCAAACCTAGCTGGAGTGACAGTATGCTGTCATGAATTGCTATTGCACTTGTGCAACAGAAGTTAAAATATGGCATTCCGAGACATTGGTGTTTCCCTTCGTGAATTTGCATCTGGAGCAATCTAATTGCTCTGTTCTGGACCAGTAATTTGCTACAGTGATACAAGAATGGGAATTTTGGTGAACTGCAAGAGTGGAAGTATTCAAACTTGTTTTGTTTTAAAATACATGTTACTGGATAACAGCAGAAAATAATTTAAGAACGCACTACCCATTCTTTATTGAGTGTATATTTTGCATAACTAGACAGGGCATGTTAGGTAAGGCCAAATAGTAACTGTTATTTGTAATTTGAATGGACAGAGTGTGAATTCATTTTAGGGTTTCGGGGGAGGGCAGGGGAAGGGAGTTGTTTGGGTTCTTTTTTAATCTATCCAATCACAAAGAAGAAACAACCTTATATGACTGTTACCTACACAGTACGATGCTACTCTCTCCTCAAACTCATATTCTGAACGTTAGAAGAGGAGAACTTGAGCTACAATCAAAAAGAACACTATTTGTGATAGTCAAGTTTATCAATCGTTTTCTCAGTACTAAGAACTATATACGAGAAAGAAGCAGCAGCAGTTTGCTGGCAAGTTCCATGATCATTTCTAGTCAGTAGCATTAAGACACACAAAGGGTGTTGTGATACTTAAAGCATTGAATTTTGAAAAATATTTTAAAATTCTCTTAAGTAGGGCATGATACAAGAAAGTATTATTACATAAATTTTATCCTTCAGCTCTTTAGCCTTAATTATGCAGCCTTCTTGAGAGCAGCAAAGAACTCACTTAATAGACTGTGTCACTTTTTGAGATAAGTGGCATATTTATAGCTTCTATAATGTATAGCAAAATGAGGACAATTACGCCTTGTTTGAAAAGGCAGTGTTAAAATACAAGCTTTTTGCAATTAAGAATTTGTTTTAACAATAAAAACAAGGGAGTTAGTGTTTGTGAAACATAAAATGATAATGACAAATATTCGAACATGACTGCCACGCTCAATCTCATGCTACTATATTCCTCTGTGAGAATATGTTGTCAACATTATAGGATGGAATGGTAGATAACATGTATCTAGAATGCTTGATAATCGCAAGGTGCTGTAGAGAGGTACAGAAGTTTGTATGTGATGTACACATTCTCATTTAACACCCTAGTCTATTTGCATTTTGTTTCTCTGGTTTCATTTGATACAAAAAATAAAAAATCAAAGCTCACTGGGAAGGTCTCTTTAAACTTAGTGGTGTTAAATTAGTTTCAGTTGCTTTTTACATGAGATATTTGGCTGGATTTGAGTATTATTAGCTTCCATAAATGCCATCTGACTTGGAGACTGTTGTTATGCAGACTTGTATGTCTTACTTCCACTCAGCCTTTCAATTATATCTATTCAAATACAGCCACATCCTCCCCCAACAAAACAGCATGTTAGATAAGTAGGTTACTAAAAATGCTATGTAATGACCATGAGATTGAGAAGCTAGAAATTGCCCTTGCAAATTGAATGGATTTAACTGTGTAAGAACAGCCTTAGAGGCATGTGTTTATTATTTAGGACATCTTTGTGCCCCAGGAAATCTAAACTTACTTCAAATGAACTACCCTTATGCTATACACGTTATGAGCATTAAGCTGTCATCACCTTCAGAACATCCTTAATAAATTTGGTTTCCTCTACTGAAAGAGCAGGAAGATGATGAGTTTGGTAAGAGCAAGGGGAAAAAAAAATGTGAAAGAAATTATCTTAAAGTCACTGTGCTACAAATGTATGTTTTGAATGCAAAAAGGGTCTAGAAGTGAAACACCAGTGAGGAAATCAACCACCAGCACTGTGCTGATCAGTTTAGAGGTCACAGGGGTTACCTTGTGACTCCACAGCTGTAAGGCTCAGGAACCCTCCAATTTATCACAGGATTGCTTGAAGTTTAATTATTTAAACAGCACAATAAAACATTTATTTCTTTAAATCAGTATTATAAACATACTTATTCACTATGAAGAGAACTCTCTAAAAATGCTGAATATTCCGAGGTATTTTAATGCTAAAATAATTGTGACTGTACCTTGTTTTTTAACTTTTAAGCCACTGTGTCTAATCCTTTTGAAGCAAAGATCTCTCGCCACGATTCGTGATTATCAGATCTAGTTGCAAAGAGTGGAATTACGGGGATTATCTCTTGTGATACTGCAGCAGTTCCTGTGGAGGTCAGTCAGTAGATGGGGTGTGATGATTTCATTACCAAATAGGAATTACAAAAGGGAGTTGGGATGTTGATGTGCTTTGTGTCTCAGAGTCATCAGGACTTATGAAAACATATTCCTAGGGGCATTAGAGGCATCACAAAAATTCGTCTGCTGAGTTACTTGCAAGAAAGGCTTTTAAGACAAAGAGTAACTGTTCATTTACTGATTTTATCATAAAATAAAAAACATTCAAAACACATTTTTTCTTTAGTTTTTAATAATTCAAATTTCCTAGAAGATTTCTTTATTTTCTTGCTATTAAATGAACAGATATTATGTCTTAAAGCCACTGTTCTCCAGCATCCACAAAACTGTATTTACTGCAGAGTCAATCTTGCCTTTAATGGCTGTGCTGTTGCAGTGACCCTGCATTAAGTTCAGTGGAAAGGCTTGTAAGATTCCACATCATCCCTTATTCTCTGCTTGTATATTAATCCTTTTTATCCTTACCTGGCCTTTCTAAAGCTCAGTTTAAACTGTAGGAAACCATGCTTTCAAATATGGCAGACCTTCAGAAAGACAGACTCAATCAACTTGACCCTCAAGAGTCTGTTCTATTGGGATGTCATACTGGGGTGGGTTGAAAGAGGTTTCAGGCCCCAACAAGCCTTGTTTTCATGTGCAGTCATGATTTCTCTTTGCTGGAATGACTCACTTGAGTCTATGAAAAACTGAGTAAAGAAAAGAGCTGAATTACTGTCATTGGAATTTTAAGAAAGCCTTTAAAAGAAAGCCTTTAACCCCTCTCAAAAGATAAAGAAATAATCATCAATGAGCCTTTCAACTCTTTATAGGATTAGTTAGAAGCAGGTGAACTTGAATGCCTACACCTGAAGCTCTACAGATACAAATCTCAACAAAGACAGATTCTTTCAATCTGTAAGAATTTTAAAAGCATTGATTCCACAAGAATAGTGTTGGGGTTTTTCCCATTGCCCATGAAAGCCTGAAGATCTAGCCCATCACCATGAATGGTACAGCAAAGTGAAGAAGTCTTTGGGCTCTGGATGTTCTTTTGCATTAACACCAAAGCATTTCTTTCTGTTTATCATCAAGCTCTTTCCAAGCAGTCGAGCAGCAACAAAGAACCCTACGGAAACATATTTCACACAGGTGCAACTACACTTGCCACAAAAACTGGAGCGATCCTTGTTATTGTGGTCCTAATTGAGCATGGAGCAGAAAACTGTGCCAAAGCTAGCTATTAATTACGTGTATTATTCAGACTCACAGACTTGCTTGTTGCGTATGTCATTTGTGTTCCATTCCCTGCTCCTTGGCCTGTAGTGTTAAGGTGGCAGGGATTTTCCTGTGGCTCTGCTGCCGCATGAATGGGTCCATAGTGATTTCAAAACCAGCTACAGACCAGATGATGAACAGAGAGGTGTTTGGATGAATAAAGAAAGTGGGAAGGCAACTACGCTGGTTTTTTTTTGGGGTGCTGCCAAGGGCTGAAGCAGCCACTAGAGAAGAGACCCAGATGCAGTTAGATGCAGAAGGACTCCAGTCCTTCCCAGATGTTCCAGGAGAGGCCTCTGTCCCTCTTGTCTGCATCTCATAACCCAGGTTCTCAGGAAGCTGTCAGCTTGTCCCTGTTGTCTTGTCTGCCTCACAGGGATTATGTAAGGATAAATGGCTGGGAGGTGTTCTGATTTTGCAGGTCTGGAAAAGTGCATGTACCGAGATCTCAGATGCTTGCGTGACAATGAGGAACCAAAAAGCCTGCTAACTGAATTAGTTCATTTATGCAGTCATGTGAACTCATTATAAACACTCATTTGCCACACAATTAACCAACTTGGAATAGAAATATATGGCCTGTACAACAGGTATGGGAGGGAGGCAGGGAATTGTACTACACCTTTAGACTTTGAAGCCACGATCCTGAAACATAGACTCATCATTTTCAATGAACAAACTTTTCAACAGTTATAACGTTGGCAAATGTTTGTTAATTGTTCTGCTTTTGTGGATGATTGAACAGATAGGAGTATCTGGATTATTTATGAAAAGTTTGGTTTTCATATTCGATAAATATTACTAATCATCCTTCAAAAAAATATGCAGGAGTCATTACCTTAGACTGGTTTTATTCCCTGACAGCAACATCAAATTGTTGTAAGCTACCACCATAACAAAAATCCCCCTCCTGCTCACAGAATTTTCTGTAACCCTACTACTGATCTTTATACGTTTTGCCATTTGATTATTTCCTTCCTCCAATCGTTCGCTCTTGATTTCAAGTAACTAATTGGAAATTTTGTGGAGTTTTTCCTGTTTTCCTGTTCCCAAAATGCAGCGTGTCCCCCATCGATGTCATCCACTTGTGCATTCTATTTTGCAAACTTTTGCATCACTTCTTGCATTGCAGTAACAATCAGAAAAATTAAAGCTTCTCTTTCTCACTAGTCAAGTCTGAGTTGATAGAGTTCTCTAGGAAAACTTCCTTGCAGTTTCTCCTAAGCAATACATTTTGTTCTGTAATGTAATTCTGACTGAGCTCTATGGTATTTTCATTTTGACATCTGAAAAGTGAAGAACAGCAGCATTTGGTGATGTGATTCACAAGTGGTGGCCTTGCTGGACTATTTTCTCCCCTAATATTTTTAATCTGTGCTGAATATAAAAGGTCAGAAATGATATAGGGAATAGTTTTTAAAGCAAGAAGAAAGAATGGACATTCATTTAAATTCAACATATTGTGCAATACTAAATGAGCATAGGAAGTATGGAAAAGTAGATCCTGTTCTAAAGCAGTCATTTTTTTGTTTACTTCTCTTTATTACTGCTGCTTATTGTATGATACAGGTCTTTTTATGCTACGTGTCCACCTCCCACCACATTTGCCAGCTACTTTTACATTTGTCCCGTGTCTAAACCATATTGGCTAATAAATCACACACCCTTAAATAACTAAAGAACAGGGAAAGTGCAGCATGAACTCTGAACACATTACTGAAGCACCTGGCTTTTGTGTAACCTCAGCATTAGGTTTGAAGTAGGATTTTGTACATCTAATGCTTTCTTTGGAAGAACTGCCCCAAATTTTGGAAGTTGGTGAATTTTTACTTTCTGGGCTTTTCCATTAATCCATCCCTTTTTCATTGGAGAATCTCACTACCACTCACTGGGTGGGTCCTTACAATGAGCAAAAACATCCCAGGAGAGAAATGATTGTTCCTTAACAAATGACCAAGATGTGTGCTGTTTGAGGAGTGCTGGTGGACATACAGTGCTTGTGGACATACTTAAAGATTACAATAATTCTTAAGGCCATCTCAGCTTGTGAGATCAACTGTAGTAGTTTTGTGTAACTCAGATGATATTATGACTTTGCATGCACCTTACTGCAAATAATCTAAACTAAACTGCTGCTTTTTACGCCAAATAGGTTGTAGTGAAAAAGCAAAAAAATAGAAGTAATATATTATTAAATGTACATTCTATTTAGTCACTTCAATAAAGTGTTCATGGGGCAGAAGGTTGATTGCTAACTCTCCTTAACAGTCCCTGATATTCAGGGGCAGTGGATTGCATTAGCTAAGGCATTTCTTACGGCTTGGTCTGTGACTTTACAGGAAAACTAGTCACACGTGAATATTCAGGTTGGAGAGAAACAAGCTGACAGTTCAGGATGACTCACTTCAGACAAGAGAAACAGTCAGGATGCTTTGTAATATTCCAGTTGCTTTTCTCTGCTGTTAGTGGGATTTGCTAACTGACCAGGGACGGAATTCCAACATCTGGCCCTTTCAGTTAATCTTAGATTTCTGCAGTGCATATGAGGGAAGAGCAGCAGGTAAATGTAGTCACTTCAGCAAGTCTGTCAGATCTTATGAAGCTTGCACTCAAATAATCCTTGTCCTTCTCTGCCCATAACTCAGCCCATATCTCATAGGTTCAGCAGTGGCATGACAGAGGGGTAAAGGAGTTTGTAATAACCAAGTCACGGCCATCTTTTCTGGTTCTCATTCTCTGCTCTGGTCATGAAACAACCATAGTCCTCGAGGACTAGATTGTCAGTCACTGGGAGGCAGGAAGCTGGAGACAAGAGTTTGTTTTGAAATGGAATAAATGAAGGTATGGAAAGCTTACCCATTTCAAATGCCTTAATGCTATCCTCAGGCTCCTTCCGTTCTCTAACTGTTCAATCTCATATTCTGTATGAATACATACTTCTTGTGTTCAGGTTTCCCTGGTTTCTGTTGTCATCTAAATTTAGTTTTGGGGAAGAGTTCTTGGAAGTATAGTAAAGTATAGTCCTCCTTCCAACACCTCGTTAATCTTTCCATTGCCTCCTCTGCTGTACCTCAGCTCATGCCCCCACCTAAGCTTTGGCAGTGGTTCTCCTATTCGTTTGTGCTTAAATTCTATCATATACAGCACTGCAATTAGTTACATAAAGTCTCAAGACTTATCTTGGCTCTGTGGGCATTCAAGCATTTAACTTTCATGCTGAGGCTGCACATAGGTTTCTAATAAAGCTGTGAGCTTGGAATATTTTTGTTTTCTTTGGGGGAAAATCTCTTGAAAAATGTGTGCATGTGAGGGAGTAATTATAGGTAGAGTAGGGGTCTGGCTGAGAAATATTGGATTTAACATAGTTCTCAGCATGCTAGTAAGGCACTCAGGTAAGCAGTGAACATTCTTTACTCCGTGCCAGCTTTAGGGAAATTCTTAGAGGAGATAGACCAGATTTATGGCAATCCCTATTTTGTTGATTCTTTTTTTCACCTTTTAATTATTTCGATAGTGTACCTAGATCAAAATTAAATCTCATTTTCTTTCATATCTCTAAGATGTCTTGCAAAGGTAAGGTAACTGCAGCAGAAGAAATACATACACGGGGCAATTTCCCAAGTTTTGACACTCAGCAGGTCTTTGAAAGCAGCTCACCAGTCTGTGATTTTTTTCTGAGCGTTTCTTCTTAGTAACAGAGTGATGACTAAGGTGACTCTTTAAAGCACGTGCTAGCTGCTACTTAGATTATTAAAAAAAAAAAAAAAAAAAAAAAAATAAATTATAAGGGCTGCTTTGTGTCATTAAATAAAAAACTACTGATGCAACCTTAGGGTAGTGCTCCAGTTGACTACTACAAGCTTGAATGGCTAGCTCCTGAAAAAAAAAAAAAAAGGTTTTCTTTGCCTGGGAAAGTATCTTTTTGCTTTCTGTATTTTGCTGTTTGATTCCCAGTATGCACTTTTTATCACATTAGCAGAACATCAGAAAGTGTTTTTGATTCACCAGTGCAAGTTGCACTGAAGTCAGTGGATCAGGAGCTTGTAGCATGTTAAGTTTCTATTATTTTCTATCTCAGGCCATAAGCCAGTTTATTAGAGAATGGCTCAAACAGAAAACGAAAGGAAAAGGGCAAATAAAAAAAGTTGACTTAAGGCTGAAAAAAGTTAGTTTTCAACCTGGACTGGAAGAGATCTTAAACCATGCTTGGGCACATGGCTGCTTTTGTGCATTTCCCATTGCAGGGGCAGTCTGGGGTGAGATATATTGCTGTTTATATTCTTGCTTTGAGAGAAATTCCACCATGTCATCTGTAATGCTTATTAGCAGCTATGGCTCGCACACACACTGCTCTCTTGGCCTCTTTTGCACCTTTATTTTTATTTTCCTGGCCAAATGAGAAAGGTCAAATGCTTTCTTGAATAGCTGACTAAGTATCTTCCTCGGCTAAAAGGGCAGGAGATGCCATAAGGCAAATGTGGCTATAGCTGGGAGGCTTCATTCCATTTTTGCCCTGCTCAAAAGACTAAACAGGTCATTGGTGCTTAATGTCCAGTGATTCAGGAGTTGGAACTTGAATTAATTCTCAGCTTCTTTGTTTGTATTCCAGTGTAGTGCACAACAGGCTCCTGTCAACTTTAGCATATCTCACTGCCCTGAATATAACAGCAGTGCTGACCTTTTAGAAATAAAATGGATGGGGGTAATTCTGAAATTAGAATTAAACCAGAAGTCTGGATTTAAATCAATGTATTTGTCAAAGCTATAAAATAAGGTAAAAACCAAAAGCAACCTGAAAAGAAGAGCTGCATTTATATCATTTTTCTTTTTGAAAGTAAGAAATCAAAGAGAAAGGATATCATGCACGTAGGTATTAATATGCAATTCCTCTTGACATCCTTTCTCATATTCACTGATTTCCTTGCCACTGAGAAATAAAGCAATATATACATCTAGAAGAATGTATTTCCTGCTTAGTTAGTAGGGTTAAAATAGCTATTTTTATTAAACGTTGAGGACTTCTTCATTTATCACTTTAAATTCCATTACTTGTTTCCAAGGAGATAGAAAGATGCAGGAAAATCATCTGAGACATTGACTTGTAAGGCTGTTCTCTTTACTGAGAGTTGAATGTGCCCTGTTTCATGGAAGAAAATAAACTTGGAGCTGCTGACGTAAAGAGGTTGGGACTTTGAATTTCCTGTATGTGCAGACCTGTTTTTTTTGGTTCTGGAAGTTGGAAGGGGATTGGAAAATACTCAGATCAGTATCAGATTATCACATAGTGGCTCAGCTATCCTGCTTTCTGTGCTGGAGCAGGATAGAAAGTTCCCTTGCCCACCCACCCCATTGTATTAGTGGCTTTCTCCTGACAGCTCTAGGTATTTCTTGGAGAACAAGAACAGACAGTAGACAATAACTTATTTTTCTTCCTCTAAGTTGTTCTTCAGAAATACTAAAGCCTGGATGGCTCCATAGGTGTTTCAAAGCCTGTAATTGTTCAGTTAAGTGCCAACATTAAGTTCTAAACAGAGGTATCTTTGGTGTTTTTTTCTTTCTGTTACTAAAATCCAAAATGAATCTGAAGGTAAAACAGGTCAGTTGTCTTACCTGAAGTAGTCTTCACCACCTCAGTTGTATTTCTTAATCCCGTAAAGGAGAACTGGTAAAGCCTCCAGGACCTCGTGTCCCCCACCTCCACAGAGCTGCGCTTCCATTGGTAAATGATTTCTTCTCTGGGGTAGCCATCTTATTGCAATGGAAAATACAGAATGCTTTGTTTCAGAGTCGTCGTAAGGATTTTAGTGTACTTTGGGGAGTAAAAATACACATGGCAAGTAAACTTTAGCTATGTTTTTCTCAAGTTACTTAGTACTGCTTTTTACTTCATGTCACATTTTATTTTACTTATTAATAGAGCTTGAGATAATTTTTTTCCAAAATGAGTTCCTCACTTTTGTGAACCCAGTAGGATGCAATTTTGCCCATCCTTTGGTTATGGCCAAGAAGTCTGCAGCTGGAGCAGGAATTCACACCTTGACCTGATTCCAGAATGTCAAAGTCTTGACTCCAACTATTGCGATTGTAACCCACTGGTGTGCAGAGAGAAAGTATCAGGCCACAAGACCTTGATGCTGAATGTAAAAATTTCTTCTGTTATGCCAAGATATAAGCATCCATTGATCATATAGGCCCCAGAGATAACATTCTTTTTTGATATGGCATTCTTTTTAATTCTATTTGTGAACATGTATGATGCACATATGTGAAAATAGGGACAAAAGACTGGAAACCATTGGTCTATGTTTAGGTAAGAACATACCCTCACTGACTCTGAGTATGTAAATATAAATGTATAGGGGGAGGTTCAGCGTGGGTCAGAAAAGGGATATTGCTAAACATGTTACTTACAGCTTGAAAATTCCAGGGGGCAGGAATGGACATCCATGGGGAAGTTGTGTAACTGTAGCTGACACTCAGCATCAATTGTCAGCCTGAGGAGGAAGAGATCAGGATATATGGGGGTTGAGAGATCAGGATATATGGGGGTTGAGAGATAAGGATATGGGGGGGTTGAGAGATCAGGAGATATGGGGTGTGAGAGATAATGAAATGGGGGTTGCGTGGTAGGGGGCTGGGAGGGTTGAGGGAT
>JAAGNO010012151.1:46829-75223 GCA_033439905.1 Ceryle rudis
GCGGGTGGGGGGGGGGGGGGGGGGGGGGGGGGGGGGGGGGGGGGGGGGGGGGGGGGGGGGGGGGGGCTGGGGGGGCTGGGGGGGGGCGGGGGGGGCTGGGGGGGGGCAGGAGGGGCTGTGGAGGGGCAGGAGAGCAGCACAGCTGCCCTGTGGCACACACCTCCACGCACTGGCCATGGCTCTTGGAGAAAAGCACTGTTTCTCCCCAGCCTGCAGCGAAGCTGCTGCTCTGGTGTAAGTGATGAATTTCTGTGCATTGAAGTCCTGAAAGACCGTCGAGCGCTTAATTACAGTGCGCGGGCCTCGTGCTCTGCAGCACATTGCAAACCAGCTGGGGAGCAAAGTTTTTACAATAGGAACTTTCCTGAGTAACGTGCTGGCATCAGGGGACCTGGGGAGAAGGAGCTTTCTAAAAGGGATAAAAAAAACCACCCAGCAGAAGAAAATCACTAGTTTGAGGTTCATTTGCATTCCTATTGCAGAGCTTCGGCATCGGCAATACCAATTCAACCCACCCAGACATCACTTACAGGAACGACTGCAAAAATCCAAAAATGGGGCAAACTGTTGATGCTGAAAATGCTTTTCAAAATGAATATTAATGTTCTCATCTGCTGGTTGGAGGGGACAAGGTACAACGGCTGTGCCTTGGGGAAGGGGCTCCTCAGAGGTGGCTGCAATCCTGGGGCTGGGAGAGGGGGCACTCACACTTCTGCCAGTTTTTGCTGATGTGTTATAAATAGCTCAATATCTTGTTTTTGATTTTGGTTGTTTGGGTTTTTTTTTAAGACAAAGGTCACAGGGTTTGGTACCTGTCCATTTGAATTACTTTCCAACAGCACCAGCTTTGTCAGCTGCCATCCTACAGGACAAAACCATTCTGCTTTGCAGAGGTATCCCAACAAAAGTGGGATTTCACTGGGAATGTGCATGCACAGCAGGGTGCAGGACAGACCGACAGCCCCTCCGGTGACCCCGCGCTCCTGCCGCCGAGGAGAGGTGCTGGGGGGGAAATGGTGGTTCGCTCCCAGGGCTGGTCAGGGTGCCCTGGGCAGGGGCTGGGGTCCGCAGTCTCCCACCAGCATGGGGCCAGTGGTGGCTCATCCGAGCATGGGGGCCTGGGGAGTGCAGACAGGGAGCCAGAGCTCCATGCTGGAAATATGACCATGTGCTTTACGGAAAGTGCCAAGAAAGCAACACTCGGAGGTTAAGAAATGGCAGAAAACAGACAGATTTTTTTAATATATTTTTTTCATGTGAAATTCAGTGAAGCGATGACTGCGAGTTTCACGGAGCGCAAGCTGTGCAGCTTTGATAACTAATTAATATTTGCTTTGGGATCCTCAGATGAAAGGTGTCAACTATTACTATGGTGATAGATGGCCAGTGACAGGGCAGGGGACAAAGGTGCGCGGGGCGGGGAGGAGCCGTGGGCTGTGCCAACCAGCTTCCCTCGCTCCCAGTGGGCTCCCCAGTTTGGCGGGTGGCAGAGCTGGTGGTACCGACCAGATGTGCCAAGGTGGGCATCCAGCAAAGATCTTGAGGGCTTTGCCTCAAGGTTCCTGCCCGCTGATGGAGCAGCCGGGCCCTGAGCTGGTGGCTGCTTCCACCGGGCAGGGTGAGCTGGTGGCCAGCAGCCCCACCAGTGGCCATGCCACAAGGAAGGTGTGGTAGGGGGGTGGGTGGGGCTGCCAGCTCTGTACCCTTCAGGCATCACCAGTTGCATTTTTGAGCCCAAAACACCCCGCAAATGAAATTATTTATTCATATGAAATGTGCTTACAATTGCAAAAGGGATTCACTTAATTGAAAGTGCAGCCAGCATTTTAATAAAACTATAAGAGGGTGAAACGTACATAAACGGAAGAAAAGTGTTTAATCTCCGAGCGATCGCTTGATGTTCGTGAGCGCATTTAGCTTCCAATATAGCAAAGCAAATAATACTGAGATCCCATGAGCAAAGAGATATTTTTATCTTTTTTTTTGCACAAGCCCTGGGTTTAAATTTGACATTATAATCGTGAATTATGTTAGTTCATTACCATAGCTACAGAAGGCTCTGACCAGCTACTGGATCGCATTACTAATGGCTGTCACAGGTTGGCTCTGCCTGTGTCAGCGTGACAGTCATCCCTGGCGTGTCACGCGGGTGTGACACCACCGAGCGGGCATCGGCTGCACGAGGGACCGTGGGTCAGCACGGAAAATAGCCTGTGCTTGTCTTGAAGCTGCTCAGCTCACAGGAGGTGGCAGCTATGTGATGAACCCTGCTAATGAAGGAGGGTGATGGTCCCTGTCCCCTGCTCTGCTGGCACCCTGCAACTCCCAGGACAGTGCTGGGGTGGACCTTACACCCAGCACCGGTTTGGAGGGTCAGAAAGACTTCTAAGCACCTTTTATTTTACAATTTTCACCAGCCCCGGGTGCTCCCGTCTCAGAGGGGCGTTTTTTAGGAAGGAGCTGGGGACCCCCAGGACCTGTCCTTGTTTCCCAGCTGGTAGGTGCTGCCAGGGCTGCACTGAGGAAACATGGAAAGGGGCAAGAAGCTGCTGTTTTGGGCACTGAGGATGCTGCAGCAAGGCCGTGCCCAGCCCTGCACGGTGGCAGGGGAGAGCAGGACCTGAGAAACTGGGGAGGTGGTGGAGTCGACATCCCTTGGGGTGTTTAAGGAAAGATTGGATGTGGCACTTGGTGACATGCTCTAGCTAGGTGCTGTGGTGTCAGATCTTAGGCTGGAATTGATCATCTCAAAGGTCTATTCCAGCCTCTGTGGTAATTCTGAGTAATGCTGTGTAAACCGTTTGCTCATGGAGCATCAACACGATGTGGTCCTGGAGCTGCATCTTCTCAAGAGCAGGGCTACACCCACCCCCTTCCCCCCGGAGCCAGGAGCAGCACCCTCCTGTGCATCACCAGAGGTGCTGGGCGAGTGCTGAGCCCAACTGAGCCCTGTGCTGTTCCACGGGGCAGCGCATCCTCTGTTCGTCAGTTCCCAGCAGCCAATTAATCCTTTGTTTTGTTAATACCTCGGGGCAGCTCGTCTGGGCTGCGAGAGCCTGTCTGCTTCCCGATGAATAATACAGCACGGCGGGGAGGTTGCTCAGGAATTAGGCGGTGATTATAATTAGCGTGGCAAATGGAAATGTGAGGCATGGAGGGG
Source organism: Ceryle rudis (assembly GCA_033439905.1). Classification (NCBI taxonomy): domain Eukaryota; kingdom Metazoa; phylum Chordata; class Aves; order Coraciiformes; family Cerylidae; genus Ceryle; species Ceryle rudis. The sequence continues at coordinate 49,990 of JAAGNO010012151.1, forward strand.
ATGTTCCCCGGGAGCGGGGCGGGAGGATGGAGCCAGCGAGCTCCGGTGCAGCCCCGGCTGGTGCATCCACGGTGTGCGCTGCTGCCTATTAACGGCACCCGGCTCCCCGGCAAGGGCGAGGCTGGAGCATCACTGCTGGAGGAGCCGCTCTGCCCGGCCCCGCAGTGATGCAGCCGGGGGGGGTTCCTGCCAGAAACCTCTTCTGCTTTCATCCATCGGATAGCAGAAAACCCTGGACACCCTGCACAGGAATTTGCTGCCTCTTCTAATGCTCCTACCTGGGAAATGCCACATCCTTCTCCTCAGGCTGTGCTAAGCCTCCCAGACAGGGACTTGTCCCAGCCACCGCAGGGCTGTGGGATGGACAAGGGGACAGTCCAAGCCATGGGGGTGGTCGCAGGAGGCACAGTCGAGAGATCCCAGCTCCGGAGGGATCCCCGCGCAGGTGCTGCTACATCCCAGAGCCCAGAGCCCATTTCATAACCAGTGCTAATCCAGCTAAATTACTGCCGCAGGAGAGCACGCGGGAGGGTGAGGAGAAGTTCTGCCTTTCACTGTTAGAGAGATGATCTGAGAAACACAGAGAATCCCCCGCCGGCCGCATCCTCCTGCCCTCGGTGCAGCACCGTGGCTCCGCTGTGCGTGGTGCTGGTGGCGGGGGGGGAGTGTGGGGGAGGTGGGGGGTGAGAGAGATGATGGGGTGGGGGGTGAGAGATATGGGTATGGGAGGGTTGAGAGATCAGGATATATGGGGTTTGAGAGATTATGATATGGGGGTTGAGAGATCAGGGTATGGGGGTTCAGAGATCATGATATGGGGGTTGAGAGATCAGGGTATGGGAGTTGAGAGATCAGGATATGGGGGTTAGAACTAAATTTTCTTTAAGGTCCCTTCCAACTTAAACCACTCTATGATTCTATATACAGAACGTCCTTGAGAAATTTATCCTGAAAGCTACATTATGGCCAGCAAAATAGGATGCTTATTAATATGAAACCTGACTCTGAAATAGGCAAATATATTTTGTGTGTGTGTATCTCTAGAGGGAGAGAAAGCAAAAGTAAAATATTGATATGCACGTGTTAATTTGGATATTCCAAACATAGGAAAACATCACAGATACTGAAAAGCAGTGTTCCTTTTTTGGTTGTGTAGGTCCTGATCATCTAGTTTCTGGACTGGGTAATAGAATAAGGTATTCAAATTCTGTTCCTATGCATCTAAAATGGCAGCATTACTCATGACTGGCAAATCCATAAGTACATATGCAGGTCATCTCATGAGCAGTGACAAATCTCTGTCACAGCATGCCATAATGCACTAGAGAAATGTATTTTGCGTGACAAAAATTCTGTTTCAGAAACGTTAGATGGGAGTCCAAATTTAGACATCTGCATCCAAGACAGTCATCTAGACTACCTTCAGAGCTACTGGAAAGGCTCTCTGAGGATATACTTAATTTTATTTAAAAAAAAAAGACATTTAAAATAAATCAGAAGAACAATGTACCACAAAGTGATTCTCTCTACCGAATATCAGGAGAGTCCTCATGATAACTCAAGTGCTGTAGGTGCTATAGATCAGGTACAGACATGTACTTTTAGAAATCCAAAATTAGATGAAATATATACCTTGATGTGCCTGCTAAAATCGCTACCATTTTTTCATTCAGTCCCTTAATTGTAGCTAGCCTGTAGCTAGTCCCTGCCCTGCCATCAGCTGCATGATACTTGGACTTTGGAAAGGAGGAAGGAAATGGGGCAAGAGATGGAAAAAGGAAAATAAAATAAATAAATAAAAAGAGCAGAGTGGTGTTTATTTGTTCCATGAGCCTCTAAGAAAACTGTTGGTTTCTGGTCTTTCCTGACTCCTGGGTGTCCAAATGAGCAACCCCGTTAGCTGGGTTTGTCTCCTGCCTTGTGCATGTAGGTGCTGTGTGCAGATGGCTCCCTGAGTATCGTACTGCAGGGTGCAGAGGGATCATGGAATCATAGAATGGTAGGGGTTGGAAGGGACCTCTGGAGATCATCAAGTCCAACCCCCCTGCCAGAGCAGGGTCACCCAGGGCAGGCCACACAGGAACATATCCAGGTGGGTCTGAAAAGTCTCCAGAGCAGGAGCCTCCACCACCTCTCTGGGCAGCCTGGGCCAGGCTCTGTCACCCTCACATGAAGAAGTTTCTCCTCGTGTTGAGGTGGAACCTTCTATGCTCAATTTTATACCCATTTTTCCTTGTCCTATTGCTGGGCACTCCAGAAAAGAGCCTGGCCCCTTCTGCTTGACCCCCACCCTGCAGATATTTACAGACATTAATAAGGTCCCCTCTCAGGCTTCTCCTCCCCAGACTCAACAGCCCCAGTTCCCTCAGTCTTTCTTCACAGGGCAGATGCTCAAGTCCCTTCATCATACTCTTAGAGGATGCTGTGACCACTACCCCCTAAGTTAACGAGGTCTGCGTTAGGGATTGGGAACAAATCTGATTTTTGTAGAAACTAAAGGAAATTCTGTTTGTGACACAGGAGAGCTGATACTTTGTGTTAGTAGTATTGCCTTTCCTTTCTCTACTCGTCAATGTCTTCTTCACTTTCATTTCAAGATAACTGTAGCATGGATCAAATAACTTATTAATTTAATTTCTTTCAGTATTGCCTTTTCCCTAGTGAATGTATTTAACACTGCTTAAATTTGGGATAGGCTCAGATTTACTGATGTTTTTAATTTGTTTCCTCTTGTGAAATTGAGTAGATTTCCTTTCCCAGCACAAAGGACAATCCAGGCTTTTGAACATCTCCAGTGTGAAGTTTTTCTGAGCACCCTGTTCCACTGTTGGACCATTATCACAATAAAAAAACCCCCCACTTTCTTCTTATGTTTAAACGGAATTTCCTGTACTTCAGTTCGTGCCCATTGCTTCCTGTCCTGCCACTGGGTACCCCTGAGAAGATTATATTTCTGCCTTCTTTACCCCCTCCCACATTACACCCACTGTTAGAGTCCCCTGAACCTTCTCTTCTCTGGGCTCTACAGTCCCAGCTCCCTCAGCTTCTCCCTGAACATCAGATGCTCCCAACCTTCAGTAACTTAGTGGGCTTCACTGCACTTGCTCTGGTAACCTCATATCCCTCTTGTTCTGGGGAGCCAGCACTCCAGATGTGTCTCACTAGTACTGAGCAGGGGAGGAGGATCAACTTCATCACCCTGCTGGCAGTGGTCTTCCTAATGTAGTCCAGGATGCTGTTTCTGTTTCTTCAGGGGCACTTTTCTGGCTCATGGTGAATGCCCGTCAGAATCCCCAGGTCTTTTTCTGCAAGGTACTTTTCAGCTGGTCAGCCTCCACCCTGAACCGCTGCGTGGGGTTATTCCTCCCCTGATTCAGGATGACATTTCCCTTTGTTGAACTCCATGAGATTCCAGTTGGCCCACTTCTCCAGCATGTTGCGGTCCCTGTGAGCATTAGCACAACCACATGATACACCAAGCACTCCTCCCAGTCTTGCATTATTGGCAGACATACGCCGAGGGTGCACTCTGTCCTATTGTCCAGGTATTCATGAAGATGTACAAAGCTGGGGAGTACACCACTAGTGACTGCTTTCCAGTTGGCCTTCGTGCCACTGATCTCAACCCTTTGAGCCTGGCAGTTCAGACATATTCAGTCCTCCTCAAGATCCACTTACTTAGCCCATACCTGATCCTCCTCCACCAAAGTTATGTCTTCCTTGCTCCACTTTCCTACTGGTCCCAGAGACCTAGGATTGCTGAAGTCAGGGTTTAACCAATAGAGACTGAGGCAAACAAGGCAATGTATACTTTGGCCTTTGATGTCCTTTGGGACAGGTTCCCATTCAGCAGTGTCTTCACATTTTGCCTAGTCTTCCTTTCGCTGAGGATTTCTGTGTAGAAACCCATCTTGATTTCATGTCCCAAGTCAGACTTGACTCCAGATGAACTTTGGCTTTTCTAACCCCGTCCCTGCGTGCTCAGACAGCATCTCTGTATTATTCCTGGGTCGCCTGTCTCTAGTACATTTTCTTTTCACATTTGATGTGCTTTGTGCTGCTCCATGCAGACTGCCTGCTCACTTTGCTGCATTTCCTGCTGGTCAGGATGGACTGTTCCTGTGCCTGGGGGGAGGTGACTGAGAAAATCAACCTCTGGAGCCCTCTTCTTTTCAGGGCAGAATCCCAAATCTGTGATGATACTTTCACATTTCACTTCTGGATTAATCCAGGTTGAATCCTTACTGGTGCTTGCTGTGACTCACTAGAACAACTTAAGTGTACATTAATAACGAAGAACTGTTTCTAAGGTCTATCGGATATATCTCTTTCTGATGAGAGAACCTGAGGGGTTCGTACAGATAGGTAACAAAATCCAAAGAGACAGTAGTGAAGCTAAGTTCAAATTTAACTTTGCAAAAGCGGACCTAGGATCCTATCAGACTGACTTTGATTTGCACTGGGTTTCAATTCCAATCATTCTCTTCTCGCTTCTGGTGATGCAATTTGTAATGAATGTAAAATAACTATGAAATAAAACTCCTTTTTGTGATTCAGACACGCAATGCAACATTAAAAGGTTGTCTTAACCGAAGCTTTAGATATATTTCTTAAAAGTAGGAGTGTACTTTTCTTTGAAACTTCAGTTTTGGACCCCCAAGAAAACAAAAGCAGAAAAAACAGTTTGAAAAAACTGTGGTGTAAATCTCAACTGGTCTTAGTCTCACATATTTGATTCTGAACTTTCATTTCAAATTATAAATTCTCTTGAACAAATGCTGTCTTTATTTGCATTTTACATAGAACCAAATATTAAATTACATGTAGGAAGAATTAAAAAAAAAAAAAAAAGCCGTTAGGATTTTCACATTTAGCAAGTATCTTATGGTCAGTGGGAATATGGTATTGGAGTTGTTACCTATTACATGTTACACTTAAATGTAGGCATACTCGTGACTTAATTAGTGAAAGGGTAGTTTTTAAAAGCAGTGTCCCAAAAGAAAAGCTATACAGTGACTGGGAAATCTGAAGATGAGCATAGCAAGTTGAGATTCATGAAAATTTGAGTGGAACAGGGTTTTCAATTTTTAAACTGTAGGTTTTCAATTAAACTTCAAATGTTGAACGCCAAAATGATAATTCTTATTTTCATAAGATATTTGAGGAAAGAAATGCGTCTGCAGGGTGGAGCTTCATCTAGCTAGCTAGTAATCAATTCCAGATAAGAGGCCGTTGATATCTGTAATACCTTCTCTTTACCAGCTACTTAATTCAAGGATATTTCAAACTCATCAGTTTAACTTGATTAAAAGATAAAAGGCAATATGGACCAAACCAGTGACAAACAAGAAAATGTACCTGAACATGAAGGCAAATTACTGTGACAATGCTTATAATTATTTTAGTATAGGAATGTGACTGTTGTGGAACAAGACGGTGCAATCTATAGGAAGAAATAATACTCTTTACAGTGCCACTATAAAATAATTCACATGCGAGTGATATCTTCTAAATATTTCCCTTTTCAGGGTTGTATGTATAAGCAAATAGGAAAAAAACAATGGTTTTTTCCTCCAGGTTAATATCAAATGACCTGAATTTGCAGGACCTTTCTCTTTGGCTTACCCTAGAGAAACTGAAATGAAATGAAAGTAGAAATACCTCAATGTGTACAACACTCTGCCGTCATTCCAGATCCTGAGCATCCTATTAGGAGTCGTTATCCAATGAGCATCAGCTTTCTTGGAATTTCGGAAGAATGTATCTGGTATCCAGATCTTCCCAACCATGTTGCTGTTTAATCTGAGCACTTTTATAGTGCTGTTGAACTTCAGACGTCTGTCATACCACGTTTGGGCGAAAAATATATCAATTGTATATTCCTGTTGTGTTAACCAGAAATACTGATGAAAACATAGCACTTGGCATTTCACCTAACTCCTGATGTGCTTTCCTTAATTGCATAGGAAAAAAATGTGAACCGATAAAAACAAATTGGTTTTTGTCAAGCAACAGTTTATTCTGTTATTTTCCCTCTGACAGGTGAAACTAAGACGCAATTGAATGGTAGTATGCACCTTTCTGGTTCTGAATCCCCACACTTCAGCCCAGGTAAGAGAACAATTACTTATTCCCTTGGACCTAGGATGGGAAAAATTTGAGCTGACTTGGCTGCCTTGATTGCCTGTGCCCCCCAGTTAATATCTGAAGTGGTGAAGTCTCACTTTTCCTGGCACCACTGGGCAGCCAGAAGCTGCAAACAGAATTGTAGAATGGGAAAGAGCAGGCTGAGATTTGTTTCTACACGTGCAGATTACAAGACTGAAGTAGACATTGTGCTAAGGCTAGGTCTCTTTCCTTCACCTCTCCGAAGATAGAATTAAATTTTTCTGTAGGAGCTTTGGAAAGAGGAGAGGAGAGGAGAGAGGATCTAGGCTTTTTCTTTTTATCTCTGGGTAGTAAGAATGGTAATATCACCGGTGAAAGATTTTTCTTATTTTTTGTGGCAATTTGGAAGCTCCTTTTTACCGGAGTTAAACTGTCACAGAGGACATAAAAGTATTACCATAATAATATTATTACATTGTTTTCAGCATAGAACTGGGTTTCCCTGTCTTGTAGAGATTCATAATTCACATAGTCCTCTCATCCATGATAATAATGAGATTTTAAAAAACAATAGATGTATAGAACAACATCAAAAGTAATGGAAGCTTTGTAATGCCAAAAATGATGGAAGCTTTGTAGCAGAAGCGGTAATCATTTACGTACCATATTGATGGCATTCACAGGCCCGATGCTATTTACGTACATGTCAGTATGAATTATTGTTGGCTTAACTGTAAGAGAAACAACAACAATCGGTGACATCAGTGAAGGTCAAAAGCAATACATTCAAGTCAAACAAAAGCAAAAGATTATTTTAGTACCTCTCTTGTAGGGATATGGTTGCCTCACATTTAAATGTGCATATACAATAGATAGCAATTTGAAATTGGTTGGACACACTTTGAGCCAAGTACCTGTATCATTTATTCTATCAGAACAAATCCAGTTATGCTTTGAGAACAAATTCTGAAACCAGTGTCATTACCTTAGAGTGAGTCATATCTGACTGAGAGTATGTATATTTTATGTCAGGTCACAGTAACAGATCTGACAAAACACTATCAGTGAAAGCAAACTTATTCTTCTTACAATGTTTGCATCACTCATTTCACATTACAATGCCAAATTCAACGTGACTGCTGTTGCCTGCAGAGGTGGCTGTAGGTAAGTAACAATTTCATAAGCCCAAAGCAAAAATAATACTCAAGCCTCTAAAGCAGGAATGAAAAACGGTTGCTAGATTATTTTGAATGAGAAACAGTTGCTAGATTATTTTGCAGTTATTCTGTTATAGGTTTATTGTTCTTATACACCTTGACTGAAGCATGATTGCTTTTTCCTAGATGCCTTTATGAGTGCTTAGTTCCTTTCTGTTTTCTTCTCTTAGTTCTCTTGCTGTTCTCTCTTATTGGGAGAATAAGACAAATTCCTGTGCTAATTTACACTATATATATACATTGTAGGTTAAATAGTCATGTTATCCCTCACTGTGAAAAAGTCCTTAGTTTATAAGCCTGTATAAACTTGTTAGAAACTGCTTTCTTCCTTAACCTTGCTGCTCTCTGCTTTCCTCTGCCTGCCTTATCCAGGAATTCTCTTTGCATTTTTCTATAATCTTATTACTGCTGTATCCCCTTCTAGGGAGGTACTGTCTGCCTGTTCCCTGCACATACGGGGTCTTCTCAGACTGCCTTGCTGCAGCGCAGCGGGATTTATCTCCCTGAGCTCCCTCACTAGTCAGTGGAGAGGAAGATTTCTGCCAAAGGTGATTCGGTCAGATGAGATTTCCATTATGAGTCCAGGCTTGGGTCTGTGTGCTTGTATTGCCCACGTGGGAAGTCTGGGGAGGTTGGCTGCAGTTATCTTTTGTGAACCTCTTCTGCGCCCTGTTCCCCGGTCACTTCTTGCTCTGCTGTGCAGGGGAGGGCCTGAGCTGCACCGGGCAACACAGACCTGCTGCTGCTAGAGGCTCTGTCTGTGTCTATCACATCATGCAAGGGTCAGGCTGCATTAGCCTCATTTCAGCCTTCCTTTTCCAATGTCATAGTCGGGATCCTTTGACACCCTTAGATACACAAAGAAGATAAAAACTTGCTTTTTAATTCCCCCAAAGTGACGTTCCAAACTTCCTGTGTACGTGCGTGGTTACAAGCAGCCTCGTGCACCAAATCACAACAGTTTTATTAGATGTCTGGGAACAGATTCAGCAATCTTAATGTATCTCAGCTTCCAGGATCGTGACTGCTTCTTGTGTCCCTGATGATCTAACTACATAGTGTTTTGTTTTCATAACTACTTTGAATGTTTTCTGCTTCCTGTGTAGTATGACACAGTCTTCAATAGTGCTCTAAAAAGAAAACCAACGTACCTCCAATGTCAGGTCTCAACTTGTTGTCGTATCCTTCTAGCAAGCCATTTAAAATAAGAGTGACATCACTCTCATGGACTTTGGGTGTCAAAACCCAGGTCTTATTTGAAGTGTAATCTTCATAATCATCATCTCCCTTTTGCGTGGAACTGTTAAAAAAATTAAAATTAAGAAATGGAAAGCCTTGGGGAAAGATGAATTTGTAGGTAACCTCTCTGAAGACAGTACACACATAATTCAGGTTTTAATATACTGTACAAAACATTGAAACTTTGCCTGCTTTATAAAAGGAGGCTCACAGGAAAGATTCATGTTGAGGATACAGTTCACTTTAGCAACGTTTTGTTTTAGTAGAGCTGAGATCATATTCTGTCTATTCAAAGGAACATCAGTGCTTATCACCTTTGGCATGCCTGTTTTTTTTCTCAGTGACTCAGGTGGGCCCTGTTATGAAACAAATCTAATTGTCAGTTAGCTTATGCAACTCTCCACCAAAACATCACTTAATATGTACAGGGAGTTGTTGCATGACTTCTTTCTGAGAGAACAGTTTGATGCAACACATCAAAGACCAATGTGCTGGCAAGACACAATAATTAGATCCATTCTAACAGTCGCACAGCTTTTCTCCACTCTGATGAACTTGAGCTTATTGTTCATTTGGAAAGTTCAGAACAAATTTTTGCCAATGGTTTTCATTTTCACTTTTGCTAACCACGAGCGAGTGAGGGTAAAAAGTCAGTCTCCTGTTTTTTCCCGCTACTGAGGAGTATGACAGCAGATCTAGTATAATTCAACCTGCTTAGCATAGTGAAAAGGGCAAGTTAGGAATCAGAAATGCGTAGACTAACTTTAATGAATGTTTTCTTTTCTTAAAATCTGTACCTCCAGTTCTAGAGAAGAACATAGAAACTACTTTAGAATATGACATCATCGGATATTTTCATTTCAGAATGTCAGTGGTGGTCAGCTGAATAGTGCTAGGCGACTCTAAGAATAAATACACCAGTGCCCTTCTTTCCTGACCTCCTTCTGTGACAAACTTTGAAGACTGCTGGTTATGAAAAATCACAATGATACTACAGTCTCAAGCTAGTGGGTGGAGTTTGGCTATGAATGGGTCAAAAGGAAAAAAAAAAAAAAAAATTCTTCTCCTGTTTCAGCCAGAGACTGTACAGAAGTGGGAAAGAGCACAGTGAATTACGATCTCATGGGGGCTGGAACTCATGCTTGGTACAAAAGATTGAAAGCAGACGCGACTGGCCATGCTCACGGGTGCAGTAGCAAAGGGATGACTAGTCCCAGAGTCTCAGAAAGCCATTCTTTTAACACACATCTTCACTCAGATGAGGTCTTGCCCACTCCTCCCTACAGTGCCATCCTGCCGCATCCTGCTTATCCCTACCCCAAGTGGGTGGCCTGAAGGCTTTCTCCGCTTGAGCATTTGGCAGCTGTACTCTAGTTGTACAAATACAACTGCACTATGAAAGAGGCTTTAGCTTCTTTCTTCCTCATGGGCACAGCATAACAGGAGAGAGCCGCAGCACGTCTGTGTAAGACTCTGCATCCCAGGAGGGACGGTGACATTTGAAGCAGCCTGAGACTATGCGTGGGTCTGTACCAGCTAGGGATGCATAGCATGCACGAGAGAGCCAGTCCTGCACTGCACTGAGCTTGGAAGCTGCTAGTGAAGGTAGATTAATCTGTGCCTTCATTCCATGTACTGAGTACCATTCACTGCTGCCTCCAGGCACCAGCTAAGCCACCTTGCCCCAGCCATGTGCATCTGGGACGTTAAGCTTCCCAGATCGAGAATAGGTGACCCAACCACCTCTAGCTACACAGGCCTTACCTAACCCGTAGTGTTTTACTGGCGATCAAAAGCAGAGAGTTTAAATTGACAATGTGCTACATAGTATTCTGCTGGTACTGACAAACAGGCCAGGATCATCCAATTGGTGGGAAAAAATTGTTAATTCAGCTGTCTGGAGTTCAAAGATCTAATTGTAATCCAGAGAAACATAACTGAAGCAAGGTGCTCCCTCCTGGAGAAAAGGAAATCCTTCTAAATAAAGTCTTTGCAAACAGAAGGCACTAAATTAGATGTTCTCAGTCTGTGCAAAGAATGGAAAAACCTGAACTCGGTGTATAAAAAGCTACATGCCTGTTTTACAACCAATCACACATCCATTCTCCCAAAAGAAATGTTTTTCTGAAGGGATAATAAAAAGTAAATAAAATACATTCTTTCACAAAGGCGATGGATTCCTGAATATTAATGTGATGAGAAAGCTTCACAAGTCAAACAGCTAGCTAGTGTAGTCTGGTGTACTGGACAGTGCAAGACTAGAAGATGAAAAAACGCATTTTTCTAGGACTTGTCTCAAATTTAGAACAACCTTATTGAATGGCAGCCCACAGTCACTAAAACTTCCATTTCCTCTTGGTAATTACTTGTAGGAAAGAAATTTCATGTGCTTATCTGCCATTTCAAGCCATTCTGGCACTCCAAATCTCAACAGTCAGCAAATGCTTTATGAGATTAGTGTGAGAGGGGGGAAGGAATACAGCCACTGTGACTAGGGGAAAAGGCCACTGAATTCCAGCTTTTATCTGGATTCCAAGTGGATCATCAGTTAGCATGGGTATCCAACTGTCTAAATGTCTGTCTGTGTAAAACTGCACACCAGTCAGAACAATCAGAGGTACATCTCTATCCGGATGAGCAGGGCTTTAGTTGTGCAATGTCATTAATACTAATGAAAGTTATGACAAAGCCCTTTTCATCTCCTTAAGACTTTCAGATCAGTCCTTTTGATTATATGGCCTAAATTTTGCAAGTGCTTTTAATGTCCAGAACAAACCCCAGATGATACCCAAACACATACTGAAACCTGGTTTTATTTTCATGATTGCTAGTTTTCAAATCCAGTAAAATAGGTATGCAAAGAAGCACATATTTCGTTATTGATACATTACAGTATAATTTTTTGAAAGTTACTGTTTCAGACACTGATACAAAATCAGTGTTTGAGATATTCCCACTTTATGATATTAATGCCATTACAAGATGTGTGCAAGACTGCTCTACATAAATCCAGTCTCCCTATTTGGAGAAGAGATGGTTTAAGAGTGTCAGAACCCAAACTTGAGACTTCGAGTTGTAAAGAAATGTAGAAGGTGCTTTTTGGAGGTCTTCTGATCCCATTCCTGCTCTGTTTGCCAGCTTAGTCTGCACGAGGTAGCTATCGTTGTGATTACTTACTTACATGTAACCACCTATAACATCCGGGGGGCTCTTTGAATGTGTCAAATTACTTGAAATACATCTTCACAAAGCAGCTAAAGGGTGGAAATCGCTACACGCTAATAAGCACTGATTAATTTAGATCAGAAGGTGCATTAATTTGGACTACAGGAATATTTGGGAGAGGGATGACAGTACAGGATTAAGTAATTTTTCCTTTTTTATTTTTATAAAGATCTCTGAACTGGTACCTCACTCTACACACATATGAATTTCCTTCTGCCAATGAAGTTTTTACCACAGCAGGGGCTAAAGAGAGTTTTAGTTCATGTTTCTTTCTCCCTATAAACTCCACATTCTAATCCTAATTTTGCATTAGAGAAGTTGTTCCTTCATTTATAACATTGCTGTAGCTCTTTTGAGTGCTCATTGGTGAGGTGTTAATTTCAGTGCAAACTGAGACTACGCAAGATAAATGTTCAGAACCGGATTCTCCAGATGTTTGCCAGTGCACATCATCCATAAGTTTTTTGCAGTACTATCTGGACAGCAGCGAATCATTCATGGAACATGTGTAACCTCTGTGGGCAGAGGTATCTACAGCGCGTAGAACTGAGTTTACCAACCAATGGATAAAGAACCGATGCAAAGATGCTCTTATTTCATTGGCATAGCCTCTTTTACAGGCCACTTAGTGCTAAAGGCAGTATTTCTGTACTAGAAACATGTTGAAACAGTAGAAGATTAGTTCAATCTGTCCCAGAGGATATCTCTGCTGAGAAATCACTGATACAGTAGGAAAATAATTTTTTTACCATCTTTTTTTCTGAACCTTGTCCAGAAGACACAGCAAAGCCCATTAGTCAAAGGTTTTGTTACTCTGCTGAGACACTGTTCTCTTAGCAGTCCAAAACTGTGGGAGTCCCCATTACAGTTTGGGAATTCATTCCTCTTTTTAGTAGATTCAGTCTGATTTCTTCTCGGCTTTCATTTCCCCTGAAGTAGAAATGATACCTATATGCAAATAATCACTTCAGTAAAAATTAACAGATAATTATATTTATGGTATTTAACTGTCTTACATTAATAGACTTTCAAGCCTTTTGACTTAAATTCTTTAGTTCAAAGTTGAAAATAAAGGGTGGATTATCTATTTCAAAACTACTGTGTTTTAGTAAATCACTAACGTGAAGTCAGTATCATAACTTTTAATTATCTCTGCTGCTCCATGACATCTTTGCATCAGAGACATTCTAATGCAACTTCCAGAAGAAATGTACGTAGCATTTCTTGGAAAGACACTACCATATGTTGGTAAAGAAACTCTAACATTATTTAAAATCACAGACAGAAGCAATAATTTTTCAGTTGAAGCCGAGGGACAGATTGGGCATGTCTTATTTCATTAGTGAGCAGTAGATTACAAAGGATAGCCCTTTGCAATAAGGTAAATATTTCCTAATCCACAAGGACATGATTTTCACAACTGTTACAAGTAGTAGAAGGGAAATGCTAGTCTTCTCTGACGCAAAAAACCTGCCACGACTGCTTGGTCTTTCAACGTTAAGGTGTAAGGTTGTACATTGAACTGGTCAAAATCTCTCTAATTCCAGTGACCTTGAGTGAGGTAGGTGAATTTGTACCTGCTGTGGCTCTGTCCCTTAACTTTTCTAAGTACAGAACATGAATTTTGACTATTTTCAAGCGTTCCAATAAGAAACTTCACACGAGAGTCAATTATCCCTGCTGGAATCTGCCCGCTACTGCATTGTGTTTACAAGCAGAACCAGAGTAGCCACAAAGTGCCTGAAGAAAAGGACCTGTTAGCAGCACTGAATAGTCAACAGCTAATTAGTTTAATTAAAAACTTCAGTTTATTTGTCAAAAAAATCTGACCAATTTCATCTTTTATACCAGGTAGTCTACAGAAGCTACAGAGCACAGATTTAATAAACTACTCACACGTACAGCGAGTCCTTCACTTAGAGCACCAATGTTTTCTACCACTCAGTAAAGGTCTGAAACAGGGCTTATAATTTCACCTAACAGCACTGGTTAATTTAATGAATAGTCAAGCTAAACTCCTTTTCTGACGTGCATACAAAATTACCCTGATCTTTAGGTGATACATTATTCGTGGTGCTGTGAGGGAAGGACATATTGCGGGTTTCCCACTGTGGATATAGAGATGCTGTGTGCAGCTGTGACATACCAGCATATAGAGAGCAGTACATTTTCAGGAGATTACAGTGTCTGTGGAAATCTAACTGTATCTAGATTCTCTGTTGACTTTCAATCATACTTTAAGTAAAGCTTTCTCAATTGGAATAGAAACTGTTCTCACGAAGGTGATGCTGAAGTCTCTCTCCCTGTTCGTGATTCTATTCTGGGCACTTGTACTGTTTAAATGCTGAGGCTGTGCCCCGGACCACGTAATCTTATGGTACCTTTACCATAAAAATCTTATGGTATCTTTACCATAAAAATGGTACGTCTTTTCTCTTTTACTACTAAATGTTCGTCACAATACCCAACTCTCCCTTTTCTTAGGACTGCAAAGCATGTAATGTGAAGATTAATTTCATCCCAAGTAGATTCCCACATCAGAGATGAAAGCTCAGAATAATGCTTTGCTTAGAGGGGAAAAGAGGAGATTCCGGTCAGTTTTTAGAAACTTCATAAAAGGAAATGGAGTCTGTGTTGAGAGATTGAGGCTAATAATAAATCAGAGAAAGTGTCTTGTCCTGCTCTCTACACCTAGAGCTCTGGTGCTGATGAAACTCTAATTTTGGTACCTGGATGGAGCCTTCTTCCAGAAGAGCCCAACATACTAGAATCACAGTTTCCAGAGAAGCTTGTTTCGGACTTGGTCACTAGGGAGTATTAGCTGTAGTTTGGCCACTTGACATAGTCATGGAGTGAGGAAGGCTGAAGAAGTTCACAAGAAGGAAAAAAATAGTTTTTACCTCTACTTAATGGTTTGGGTGGGTTGGATTTTAGGTAGGTCACCTGTGGAAGAGAGTTTATTTCCTAGGTGACTGCTACTGCTGTAGCTATCATTCCAGCAACTATTCAAACCATCTGAAGTATTTTAAAACTCATTCTGAACTGATCACTGCTTAAAAACAAAACAAAGCTGAGGGCTTTTGTCATCCCCAAGTCACAGAGGTACTGAAGTATACAAGAAAAGAATTATTAAAACGATACTACAGTTCTCATAAATAAATCACTACAGCTGAAACACGAAGATTAAGTAGGGACCAAGCACACCAGTCTCAAAATAGATATTCAAGACCCAGAAATCACAGGAGTAGTGCAGACGAGGGCTCCCAGCAGATGACTGTTCAGTCATCTTTACAGTACAGGAAGGCCCTGGATTGTCAGCAGTCAAACAGCCTTTTCTGAAAACGATACCTACACGGAGATTTAATGGCCAGCCGGATTTCAGTGAACATTTACACTGCTTTCCACTGAATGAGAGGATACCTGAAAACACAGCACTTAAGTGTCATGCTGTGGATTTTGCAGGCCACCTTCTAGTCATTCAGCAGCTCACAGTATCCTCGCTGGCACCTGTCAGCCATTTTGAGTAAAGAAGTCCAATTTTTAAGCCTCTTCACAGACTTCTAAAATACTAGATGGCAACAATGGGTTTGTATGAGCTGCTACAAAACTGTCAGTTGTAGCAGACTGGTTCATCTTACAGTCATTCCAAGACTTCTCAAGACATGCCCTCACACCAGTTACTGTACTTTATCACATTATAAATTTTAGCCCTTCATAGTTCTAGTTAAAGCATCTACTTTCCATAGTCGCATATTCAGCTGAGCATGGCTACAGCAGGTGTTTACACAGAAAGGTTGGAAAAAACCCCAGCAAACTTGGTTTAATTTTTGTTTCTTTCCTGTAAGTTTGTGAAAATGTGTTTTTTAAAAGCCCTTTGGAGTGCATTTATCGAGAGTGTTACCACTAAAACTTCTGGTTCTAGCATTTACTCTATTTTCTACTTCATTGTACTGAAAAATTGCAGTGCAGTTTTTGCATTGCGCAACTGCTTGGATTCAAGTCATGGGTGAGCAGCAGGATTATCATCCCTTTAGAAATATTTCTAGAACCAATAAAATGGACTCATGGCCAGTGCCACCAGAATTAACCAGAAACAGAGACCCGTGTTAGCCGTCCTGGCAAAGAACTAAAAGCTGAAATGTAGCACCCAGTCTGGAATCAGTTTCTCCAGAAGAAAATTGAGGCACACTGATTAAATAAGTTGATAAAGGATTTCCATCTTTAGATCTATTAAACCAGACCGATACAATTGACCAAAACTGAATTACACCACAATGTAGAACTTGTGGGCAGGGAGAGGAAATATGTGATAAAAATAGCAAAATGTAGAGGGGTGACACCGACTTGTATAGCCAGGAAGGAACAAGAGAGGTAATTATAGAAACAAGCACACATCACACATTTTGAACAGCCTGAGCTTGCAGTGCAGCATTTATTCTTAAGAGAACTCCGGAGGAGTCTAAGATGTGATCAGATGATTCAGATAAGCCTCCATAACTTAAGATGATTATTTCAGGGTTTTTTGAGCTGGAATTTTGTATGAATATGTTTTCTTACATTTTGTTTACTAGAGCCTATCTAAATCTACTCGCGTCTCTCTTTTTACTGCAGTTACAGCTCCTCATTTTAGTTCCAAGCCAAGGAAAATATTAGATAGAAACAAACAGAAAGGGAAGAAATAGGTTTATATATTCTCCTGCATCATAGGGTTAGCTTGAGTTGATCTTCTGCTTTATTTGAAATTATCTGGCTATATCTAATTGTAAAAGGTGTAACTTTGGAATTATGTCAATCTTAGCAGGTTTATTTTTTAGTTTATCTTCCTCTCCTCTCCACTTCTCCCATCCCCTTCCCTCCTCCTTTTTCATTTCTTCTAAAGCTGTTCTAAGCTTCTCTGCATGGGAAATCTAAGGCACTTGGGGCATGATTTTTTGCCTGTTGCTATTACTCAGCTCCTGCAGATTTCCACTATAGCTGGGAGAGCTCAAGAGAAGGAGTTAAGTTAATGGCCATTACTGAAATACAGGCTGACAAGGTCTGGTTTAGTGTGAGTGCTCTTCATTTCTTCTGCCTGTGTTTTATTGTATGTTACTGTCATCTGTTACTATTATATGTAATTTCTCTTTCCTGATAAGGTGCATTGCTTTTAGAAAAGATTGTTCTAAAACCTCACTATAAATTAACAAGAGGAGCAAAAAGCTTAATTCTGTTCTCAGCAAGTAAGATTAGGAAAACATGGATGTCCTCCAGCCATCTACTTAAACAGCATTAGCTCAAAAAAAACCCTCAGTCCTATTGCTCAGTTAGATTTGAAAAATGAAAGAATAAAGATTCTTGTTCTGTAATCCCTTATAAAGTACTCATAGTCAGGGCTTTTCAGAATACTTGCACAACTTTTTCCTGTATTTTGTCAGCGTGGTCATTTTGCCCAGGAGGAAGTCACTTCTGGAAGCAATCAGTCATGACGTAGTCATCCTCACATCACTGTCTGTCAGTGTTTAAAAATAAACGTGTGAGGGGCTAGAAATGTCAGAAGTTTGGATTATTGAGTATCCCTTCTGAATTTTTTTTTTTTTTTTTGACTACCTTGTTTTGTCAACAGATCTGGGCTTTGAAATGCAAGTTAAACTGAATAGAAATCCTCGTTAGAATTAAATCTGTCGGTGAATGTTTTTCTTCTTTTCTTCTATGTCTCAGTACACAGTGAAGCGCTGTAATGTGGTGTTCCCAGCATTGGGCTGGAAATCAGTACCACTGAATGCTTATCTCAGTTAAGGACCAGGATCTTCCTACTTGCTACAAGCCAAGTTGTATCATCTTTGCATGTTAAGTGTAAAACATTTCTACAACATAGAGGCACATAAATGTGCCTTATTCCTTGTGTTTGGTGAGGACTGGGCATGAATGTAAATCAGCTTGTTACGGAGGAAGAAAGAATTGGGAACCATGCTTTAGGAAATGATACTGCATTGCTGGGAATCACTCTTCCCTTTCACTTCTCAGCAATGTATAGCCCCTATCTTTGGTAAACCGAGAGGGTCAGCTAAACCAAACCCAGAATGGTTAGGGAACCAGTTAAAAATAAATTTAAATCCAGTAGAGGTTTATTCTGAGTACATTCTTAATTCTTGTTTCTATCAGATCATGGCAGTATCATTAGTGAAACACTTACTAGCTAGCAATGTGTCTTGAAGAAAGAGCTGAATGAACAGAAAATAGTTGCTTGATACATGTCTTTAATTAACTCATCGTGAAGCTAACTCATTCACAGAATGAGTGGAAACAAATGGTGAAAATTGAACTGGTTTTTGTTGGGTTTTATTTTTTTTTTAAACAATGCTTCTGCTTTAACTTCATTTTTAATGCCTGGTTACCAATAGTAACCCATGTGTACCCACATAAACCAACTTATATCATGCAAGACGCTGTTTGCACTCATGCTCATAAAACAGACTGTGCAGGGGTGGATGTGGAATTTAGTTCTGATAACAGGGTAGATGTGTGATACATTAAGAATGTAAGTGGCAAGCTAATGTCTGTGTCAGCTGAGTAGGAAAATTGTCAACAAGTGTGTCTGAATTTCCCCTATGGAATTTATTTATTTGGATGAAATGGCCTGTGTGGGTTTTGTAGAATTCTGACAGCCTTTCCTTGGTGGTTGGGACTATCAGGATGGCTTCACGTGGGGCACAAGAACTTCCTGGCTGCTGGCAAAGGATCGTTCTCTCTGTCGTGCTAGGCTTGTATTTCTCCATGCTACAGAACCACGTAAATAACTCATTCTTCACAGAGTCACTGCTCATCACTATTGGGGTTGTAAAGCTACGGTTGTACTGTACCACAAGTCAACCAAACAGGTGCTGGTCAATTAGCAAAGTTGCCGTGGCAGCTAAACCAGGTAAAACAAAGCTGTGGGCAAGGTGGGCCTGACAAGCTTCTGCTGTGGGTCCAGCAGGCTGGACAAGCCTCCGCCTTGAGGCCTCACAAGCTCAGTGCAAGGATATGGGGCAGTGGTTAGCGATGGCAATGGCATATCCAGGGCTTCATCCTGCTGTCCACACACCTTCCACCCAAGGTAAATGTTAATGCCTAGATGCTACATCTTCCTTTCCTATTTATGCCCCACTGTGATAAATATTTCGCAACACAGTTTCAAAAAGAAATGCCAGAGTACAGGAAAAGATGTATAACGTATACTTTGGGTGTCTAGTCCAGAGAAAGAAAATTTCACTATTAACTATATTGAGTTTTTTATGCAAGAACTCTTTTTTTTTTTTCCCCTGAAAAAAGGTGAATTATTTAACGGTGCTAACTAATAAATAATATGGTAACTCTGTAACTCTATTTTAATGAGAAGGAACTGTGCATCGGTTGACTCAGTGTCTCTTTTTGGCCTTTCTCTCAGTCTCTGATAAGTAAAATGTAAGACACATAAAATGAAAATTCTACCTAGCTCTGAAATTTTTGACATTTGAGTGGGCTAGGCATAATGATCACTGCAAAGCCTACCTTCCCATCCCTTATATTTAAATGTGACTATTAAGGCTAGTCAAAACACCAGGAGATCAGGAACAATTTCTGTTATACACATATACAAACATGTATCTCCCAGACTTGACTTTTTCTTTTTCCTCCAGAAATATTTTGGCATACTTTTTTGGACTATCTCTCATCAATATAGTAGGATTTTATTTTATAAATTGTCATTGTTCAGATTACGATCAGAGAAGTTTGTCTTTATAAAGGGAAAGAAACTTTTGAAGAGAAAGCTGCTAGAAACTTCTAAGTAAATGGTATTCAGGGACAGAGAAAGATGGATGCCACACAGCTCAAAAAGATGCCAAGAATCAGAACAATAACCAAATCCAAGCAGGAGCTAAGAGGGAGTTTGATTAAAACTGTCTGTTGAAAAGTTGCATTGGTGACCAATTTTATAAAGTACAACTAATACCTATTTATTTCTGAAATTCCTGAAGGGAAAGAACCCCATGAATGTCTAGGAGGTGTAGATTTATTTAACTAGTTTCAAAATGTATTTAGCAATGGAAGAATACAGAGTGCAGAAGGTAGCATAGAGGATGATACAGGTAAGTGCAGAAAGACATACAGAGGTGAAAACGTTTCCTTCTGTTTGAAAGATTATATGAGAGGACTTTTTTTTCCTCCTCATCTTCACTGCAGCTCTGTACTGTGGCTAAATCAAAGGATCCACTGGATCTGCTGCAGAGACTGTTTCAGATGTAAACCAAACCATCCGTGTATTCAGGCAGCAATGTCCAGATCCCCAGCAGGTTTCCTTGGCCCTTTCTCAGAGCTCAAAGGAACATCCACCATAGCATCCCAGCAACAAGCTTGAAAGGTGAATCGATACCAGACCAAGCAGTGATAGTCAGCTGTTACCATCTGACATTACCAGGTCATCTTGAACTGGTCCATTCCCAGATGGGGGGACTACATTTCAGAGATGGGAGCAGCAGTTTCGTGTGGTGTCGTTTATGGAGATGGTACAGTTTGTGAGCACTGAAGCAAGATACAGCAGGATATGTAGGGTAGCCACACAAGGCATCGTGACAACTAAGAATAAGCTAATTGGCAAAATGCAGATGGTTTCAGACCCCATTTTCTCTGGCTACAAAAAGGCACCATGATGCTTCAGAGATGTTGTCGGTCCATTGTGGACCTTATCCAAACTGCATAATTGGGAAGTTTTTAAAAACAGGTGACTCTTTTCATGACTCGAGCAGATGCCAAATGGGACCGTCAGGTGAGGATGGAGATCTGAAACTTGGGAAGAGGGCAAGCCCTTGAAATTAACGGTACATGAGCAGAAGCTAAGGAAGAATGAAGAAGTTTTATTAATCATAGCATATCCCCCATATGGATAAATTAATCTTCACTTTCCCTTGCTACAGCTCCAGCAGCTTTTTATGAGCTCCAGGCTTAGGCAGAATAACTGGCAGAGTATTGATGAGAAGACATTCCAGTGGTAGCCGCTGAAGCAAAACTTCTACAAGCAATTTATCCTTCTGAATGGAATTTGGCAAACATACCTCAAAATAATTTGTTAAATAAAGAAGAGGTGTTATTCCAAGCCCTACAGTTTTCCAGGACATTACCAATGAAACAAGTTAGAAGAGAGGACACAGCTGAAATATACTTGCAGACAGTGTTGGCATTTTTAGCTTGTATCTGTCAGATTTTCCAGGATTATGTATTTTCATACTGCCAACTGCTCAGTATTCTGATCTTGGTGCAGAAAACTTTGTTGGTAAACATTTAAACGCAAGTGAAAGCGCTTTCGTGGCTGAAGGCTTCAGTGCTTAAAACCTGGCCCAACTGAACCCCAGTTTAGGTGGCTCAGACAGTTTCCCAAGGTGTCGTTGCAGACATGACATCGCAAAGAAATACATTCCTCACATGTGGTTCAGACTTTTTGCAGGTAAACTAAAATGAGAAGTCCTATTTAAAGTGTCTACTATTTATAATTGGGCATAATTTAAGCTTCTGTTTTTTTTTTTCATTAAATCCTTTCATTAGTTTTATTGAGGAGCTCAGAACATTGCATATGCAGGTAACAATTGCAGATAATAAATGGTATTCATTGAGTTTAATCATCTCTGCTGCTTACCTGGTATAGAGAGATGAAGAGAGATGGTGCTTTGGGGACCATAACAGAAGAATTGATTTTACAGACATAGCGGTTTGTTTGTTTGTTTTTTAATTCCTTAACAAATTGTATAATTAAAGCTGCAAACAGTTTTCTCTTCTAATACTCTCCAAAAGCCTTCACATGCTCAGAACTTTTTCAAAGTTATCATGTGAGCTAAAATTCTTGGTTTCTGGCCAAAGATTAATTTTATTTGAAAGCTTAAAATAAAACCCCCGTTTTGAAATCTGTGAGGCTAAAATTATTCCTATTCCCTTTTAAAATCAAATCTATATAGGGTTTGTTTTCAAACATATAATCTCTAGATAACCAAATAGTAAATCTTGGAACTCATTGTAGAAATAATCCTTATTAATAAGTACAGGAAGAGTAAAGTGATTGTATATTAAGTGGTTAAAGCGTATTTAAGTAGGTATAAAAGTGGTTAAAAGTGGTTGGATATTAATAGCAAACAATTTGGAATTGCTTAATTGAATTTCTGAGAAATGAACTTTCTCTAGAGGCAGTGGTAGAGAGCTGTGAGAGGAAAGAATCACTGTCCTCAGTTGGGTGAGGTAGAGGTATCTTAATTTTGCAAGGTACTGACATCAATAAGGCAAAGCTGTTGATCTGTATCACAGTAACCAGTGGCAGAGAAGAATTTTTTCATGCTGCTCACCATTGCCTCTAAAATACGATGGTCAGAGCCTCATTAGTTATGCTGGACTTGGAAGTTAAAGGTTTGGCCCTAAAGATGTGTGGTGACTTTAACCTCCTGGGCTGCATTAGAGCTTTATTAAGGTTTTAAGTCATTTTAAGTGCATGCTTTAAGTCTTGAAAGCAGCTTAGTGAGGTTTTTTAGCATTTCCCTTGGAAATAAAATGAAAAAAAAAAAAAAAAGCCATTATTAATGTACTGTTAATTGTCCTTGTCCCAAAGAGCTTACAAATATGTGATGTGTTTATTCAGTAAATTGCGGTCTTTGATACTAGTTAATTATTTTGGTCCAGTAAAACAGCAGCAATATTTGTGATTGTGTTCTAAGGTCCTCCAAGTATTCTACTGCTGGTAGAACCTTCTCTTCCAAATCCTTACCTTCCAAGAAAATAGGAATTCCTTTACTACATTACAAACCAAAATAGTACTACTCAAACATATTTGGGTTCACAGCCCTCACAGGCTGTGGGAGCAAAACACAGTTCTTTATAGTCAGTTATGTGTACAGAGGCTGAAAGGTGTCTTTTTAGTCCTCAAGTTCAGCTACTAGGTTCTTGGCAGTGTAGACATCATTACACGGATCACACACCTCACCTTCTTTTCCAAGCCGTCTGACAGCATGACTACTTCTCTAACCAAAGTTACTTACTGTAGTAAGGGAGTTACTTTCTCTGCTTCCCTCTCCTGTTTTTGCATAACTGAGAGAGCTATCACCAGCTTTCTCACTTGTGTTCTTATTTGATTCTGGCATCTCCCTGGCCTCTAACTTCCAGAACATACACACAGGCTAACTTCCCTTCAGGCAAAAAGTGGCCCTGCATTTCTCATCTTTGTTAATTTAATCATTGTAACTCATCTTTCTGAATCCCAGCCCTGGTTTGCTATTTGAAGCAATAGTAGGCTTCTTGTCATTGTGTTAAAAATGCTTATAATTCCAACCTTCATAATTCACAACCATATCTCTTTCAGTTCTGCCTCCTATTCATAGTAACTATACAGCCTTCTGGGCTCATAGCTGAACTCTGAAGTAACTCTTTAAGTTACTCTTAAGTAACTCTAAGAGCTATCGGTAATTCATCTGTAGAAGGTCAAGCTGACTTTAATTATTTATCAGCTATAGGGTGGCATTCTTCATTCACTGACATTTGTGTGCTTGCTTGTTTTTGGTGTGGTATCTCTTAGGATGATGGTTTGAGAGTACTGGCCATTACTGCAGCTAAGCATCAGCTAATGATCCTCAGATAGAATTATGCTATTGATTTTCTGGGGTCAGATGATTACTTTTCTGCACATAGAGGAAGTTTGAATCCCTAACTTTGGGAAGAACTGTTCTTAGGCCTATAAAAGCAGAAACCAGAGATGTTGTTCAGGATAGAAGGAGGGGAAACACGGTTGAAGACTACTTGATGAGCAGTTCTCCCTTGCCTGCACCAGTAGCTGCCGTATACCTGACTGGAGTCTTTTTTAGTGTTAACCTACAGTGTGAAGTCTTTTGTGTCTTCATCAGTTCTTTGAGAGGAAAAGCAAAATAGAACCTATACCACCCTTCATGGGATGTACACCAAATGGCCAAGAGAGGACAGACCTTTTTATCAGACAGTTATGAGTATAATTCATTCTGGTTTGGTGACACACTTTCTCCAGTTTTGTTAACATCTGCATATATCAGGAATGCATTATCACTTAATAATACATTGTATAAGAACACATTGATTAGTTTTGTAAGGCTATCTAGCATTACCTTGTTAATACTCTTCCTTACTGTTCTCTTTCTCATTTTTTCTCCTTCTATCTCTTTTTCTCCCTCTTGAAAAATAATCTAAGGAAATTAAATGAAAGTGGAATTCAGTAGGTAATCCTCAATCTGTTGCAGCAGACAGATTTCTGTTTAGATCTGAAGTTATCTTACCACCGATTAACAAAAGCTTTGTATGACCAGAACATGCTATTTGTGTTACACAATATAACACTGAATCACTGTTGAAGGAAAACATTCATCTTCTACATCACCCACTGTTTTCCAGGGAATTCTGTCAGACGGTAACTTTGGGTATGCATGAGATCCTCTTTAAGGTGCATTTCTCCTCAATGTATAGAACCATAGGTATTTTTCTGTGGACCATGGAGCATTCGAAAAGCTTAAGATGGTAAACAGCTCAGAAAAAAGGGTAGCCTATCATCTCAAGTGATCACACCAAAGTCCAAGATGACATTCAGTAAAAAATACAATTTCATATGTGATTACCTGCGTCATTTGGAAACAGCTAATGCTAGCAGAAAAAGTAGATATCTTCTGCTGATTCCTGTCTTTCCAAATGGTGGTGGTTGTCTTTACTTTCTTTCAAATAGTTGGGGAGGGGGGGGTGTTCTATATGTTTGTTTGTTTATGTTTGGTTGGGTTTTTTTGTTTCTTTGGTTTTTGTTTTGTTTTGGGTTTTTTTCCATATATTGGTGTTTAATTTCTGGTAACAACCTATACGTGTTGGCTTAGGTTTTGTAAAAATGCTATTTCTTTAATGTTATGCTGGCTGGCTGAGAACAGATGAAAGTTTGATCTTGTAAGAGTAATATTTAGTTTCATGTACAATGGCCACATTTCACAGCTAGGCCTACACATCGTGTTGTACTTTGCTGAATATGTGTGAAAATGTCCTTCCACTGAATCTGTAAAAAACAGAACTGATCCTTTATATAAGAAACTCTTCACTTACACATTAGTGGGTTTCCTCCTTAATGAGAATCCTTTGTTTAATTGAGATTCTTACATAAATTACTGAATTTCTATTACCTGCTTTCACTTTGTAGGTAGTCATAATGCAATGATTGGTTTGGGTCACATCAGCTATATATTGTGCCATCTGTTTTGCAGCTGGCAGATGCCAATAGCAGAAGCTAAGAGCAAAAGATGAGGTTAAGAATATAATGATGCCTCCCTGGTAAAACCTCTCTACTTTCACAAACACATAGCTAGAGGTTTTCTGTAACTAAATATTACCTCTGAGTTTAAGGGACTTGGAATTATTTTCCTTCTTTTTGAATCTATATAAATCTTTGAGGCCTGCATTAGCTCACTGCTTAGAAA
>JAAGNO010012152.1:0-18925 GCA_033439905.1 Ceryle rudis
GGTTTATTCTCCTACACCTACAACTTGTTGCCAGCATTTTCCACTTAGGGGTGAAAACAAAAGCAAGAAAGAGTGAGCAAAAAAAAATATAGTACCATTGCCTGGCTTATTTTTTGAAGATACTAAAAATATTCTGGAAAGTAGGATAGCAACGAGCTTTGCAGATCTAATCTGTCAAAGGATCCTAACACTTCAGTGCTAATCAAGTGCGGCCACACCAATGATCAACCGAAAACCCCACAAAACCAACCTATTCACATCCCTCTTCTAGCTTAGAAAGATGCTTTCCTTACACAGACCCTACAGACCAAGGCACCAAGCAGCTTCATGCTCTTGAGACCAGCATGCTCCTATGCAGTCACAGCAAGAAGTAATTAAGTGACTTCTCAGAAAATTAGGTGCCTCCAGACATGGTTATTGCTGACTTGGAGCTTTTAGGCTATTAGAGCAGTGCAGAAAGACCTAAACCATAATTCAGCACCAGAAACATAGTGTGTCTTTAAGCCAAAATCTTTATCTTATTTCTAAATGTTATGCTGAAATGCAATCTTTCTTTATGTCTCTGCTAATTGCTGGGTTTGCTGCAAGCTCGCATTTCTATGCAGCTCTGCGAACCAAGGTAGCAGATAGATATATTAGGCACAGTTTTCAGATTGTGCCAGGAAGAATAACTGCTACTGGGCAAAATGTCCAATGGGTTGTTTAACATCACAATCCTAACCAGGGTTGGTAGTTTTGGCACTTTTTCTAAGTGTCAGTGCAAGCACAGCAAATTAATCTGGAAGAAATTGAAGGACAGCACATCGGAATTTCCATATTGTACTTATTCAGATTTGCACCATGTCTAAATGTAAAAGAAGGTCTATACTCAGAAAAAAACCAAAAAAAAACCAAAAAAACCCCAAAGCATATAAAGAATAAAATGAAAAGTTAAAAAAAATACACCTTTTTCATTTTAAAAAGTTTTATTGGTGGCTATATTAGTATACAAAACAATTTAAAGATGACCTCAAATAAGTTCGATTTTCTTCAAGGCTGGGGGCTCACAGGAAACTCTTTGTTTGGAGGGGGGGGGGGGAATCTGGGGGCTCGCAGGAGGTCCCGGTTTCAGCCAGGTCCCACTAGGGGGGGATGTGAGACAGGGGACACCTCCGGTCACCGCCGTGCGGGTGCCGCCGCTGCTGCTGCCGCAAGAGCGGCCGGGCGGAGGGGGAAAGGGGGTCAGCTTTAGTGGGGTGGGCTGGGCAGGGAAGGAGGCCAGCCAGTTCAAGAAGGATGCAGAGCGGCGGCAGCCGTGCCAGCAGGGAATCCCTTGTGTCCCAGTGAACACTCTTCCTATCGGAAAGGCACTGAGCAGCTTTTCTGGTTCAAGATCCCTTATACCTCTGTCAGCCTGTACATGTGGTCGTGTATGCACACACGAGCAGAAATGAACACTTTTTAATCGTATCTATTAAAAAACAATATGCATTTTTGTGGATCTACATCCCCCTCTTAAAAGAAAAAAAAAAAAAAAAGGTCCACGAATGCAAAAATTAACTATAAATGTCAAAAAACGTCACTCAGACATCAAGAGTTTTGGTTCGTTATGGCCATTCTTCTCTTAATTTCAGGAGTGAATATCTGAGAAGTTGAAAATAATGAGTTTTGAAGGGTTTCCACCAGAAACATGGTGATTCTTGAAATATATCCCACGGTCTTTTACATCATTGTCTCTAATATATACTTGCCATAACAGACTCCGATAAAATGAATCAACAGTTTCAGTTTGGTATTAGCTTTGCAGTGAAAGCCGAGATTAAGTTGCAGGAATGTTTGCTGTGCTGTCTATCAGCTCGGAACATCTGCAAAATCAATCAGCTTTCACCAAAGGCAAGTACATCAGAGAAGGTCAGCCCTTATTTTTCCTCTTGTAGCAGGTTTTCTGTGTTCTACATGAAATACAAAATGCACATAGTGGACTGATTTGGCTAGCACCCCAGAGTTTTCGAGGTCTATTAGTGCAACTAATTAATTGCCATTAATTGTCTTCTAAGGTCTTTACTATTATTCATATTACTCTACTAAAATGTTCCAGGTCTTCTGGGACCAGTATGTTGTATCCTTTTGTCAATAAACCTACAACACAGACATTTTTCATTAAAGGTGTCAGCTGTAGATGAAGTGAGAGATTACTTATAACTGATTCGGTCAATTGCTTCTGGGCAATATGATAGAGCAATTGTTTTAACAACAATTTCAATTTCAGAGACTGTATGTCAAGCCTTAATGTTTCTGTCTGGAGATTGTGTTCACCTGCAGTAAACCCAGACACTTAGATCACTTGAGATCTAATTATCTCCAGAAGCATTGAAAGTCCTTTACAATAAGTTAATTAAAAAAAAAAAGTATCAGTAATGATACCTAAGGGCGTGCTGCTACTTGCTGTCACTTGCAGAAAGGCCACTGTATGGGCTTGAGACATTAAAAAACCCAACTGTGTAGGGTAAAACATCATCGATAACATGATGTCACTGGCAGATGCAAGCAGCAGGAATTTAAACCCTTTCTTATTACTATTTGTGATATAATCAAATCACAGGCATCCCTCCACTTGTACTGCTGAGGGAAAGAATTTAGCCAAAAGTCAAGAATATTACCACGTCTATTACTCCTGAGTTGTAGCAGTCATGCAATACTGACTGCAATAGCTATAGTCAACAGTATATTTAATTTATTTAAACATTTTCTGTCCTTACATGATATTTCAAAGCTCAGTTTGATTATTATAAATGACTCATTGTTCAAAATTATCCAGTTAAATGTTTACATTACTATATTTCAGGAATGCCTCAGGAATGCTCCTGATACTCATCATTCCAACCCTTGTTTCCAACGCGAGTTATTTGTAGGCTACAGTTTGTGTTAGCTGGGTTTGCTGCTGCTTGATTGGTTTAATCTTAAACCCACAAGGGATCTTCCAGAAGATCATGCCTACTCCTCTGGTTCACCCCTAGTAAAAGGATATGTACCAAACCACATTCATTTTTTTCTAATATTTGATTTTCATGAAGAATTCCCTGAGAGTAAGGCTTATCCTGTATGACTGTCCTTAAGAAAGTGCAGAATACAGTGGATATGTTGTAGTAAAATCTTGAGTT
Source organism: Ceryle rudis (assembly GCA_033439905.1). Classification (NCBI taxonomy): domain Eukaryota; kingdom Metazoa; phylum Chordata; class Aves; order Coraciiformes; family Cerylidae; genus Ceryle; species Ceryle rudis. The sequence goes on from JAAGNO010012152.1 coordinate 3,141, forward strand.
ATGTGGCTCGGTACGAAGCTATAAAGATACCAAAAAGAATAAATAAATAAAAGAAAAAGGCAAAGCATAATTGGTACAGTACTTAGGAGGTCAAAATAATCTAGTTATCTTCTCTTGGCCATAAGATTTATGACTCCATTGATGATAATGAAGCAGACATGAATTTTAATTAAAAAATCACACTTTCACAGAATTTGTCCTGCAGAAGGGTTTTGTGCCTATGATAAATCTTCCGACGCTGGCTGCATCTGAATTACATACAGACCAATCAAGACAGGAGGCAGAGGACTGTAATTTACACTGCAAGTCAGTAATACAAACTGAAATGAAGGATAATGGCAAAGTTTGGGATCTTCCCGTTTGCCCGATTATTTGGTTTTCTGCAGGGAAGGTGAGGAAATACAAGAATTGAGAAATAGAAGGCAGACCACTACAGATGCTCTCGTATGAAGGATAATATTTTCTAATTATCAGGGAATTGAGACTAAAAATTAATTGCTTTTGTTCTCAGTCTTTGTATGGCCTGAGTTGTTTATAACTAAGTCGGACAAAAGCTGTCAAAAGACACAAGTTCTGAAATGGCAAAACCATAGCTGAGAGAACCTAACAAAAGGTATTTCCAGCTCTAAATTTCTGATTTCCTATTTCAACAATTGAGGCTTACTCTTTCATGCTAGTGGAGAGAGATGAAATATAGTCACGGGAAAATCAGGGATGTCTACTTCTTGCATCCTCTTTGAAGGCTGTGGAGATTAATCACCATGAACTGAACAGTATAAAGAGATGTTCCCAAAGTCACAGGTGATTTTTAAACCTAAAATCAAAGACAATGAAACAAGATGAAAAACTCTTATTGAAAGCCACGCATGGCATGATGGATGTGCACAGACTTATTGAAAGCACAGACTGCAATGGCAATTTCTAGTAAACTATTATTTCTTTAGAAAAGATGCTGTGATAGTTTAGAATTTCCAGTAGCTGGAAAGACCCATCAACACAGAAATGCACTTAATAGTGCTGCATCCTAGAGAAGTGTGAGTTTTTCATGGAAGAAAAATGCACAGAGTTCTGTATGAAATATTACTGGTGGGAAACAGTGATATGATTAATGCTTCAGTGTGGGTTTTACTGCTGCAAATGTAATCTGATTTGTTCTCAAAACACCCCAGAGAGAGGTATCTGTTTCATTGCGATCATCACACTGACTTAAATTTTCAATTTGCCTTTTTTTCTGTTATGATTTTTTTGTGTGTTTGTTTGTTTGTTTTCTTTGTTTATCTTTTTACTTTGTTCTCTATTTAGTTTCATAACGAGCAATGTTCCCTGTTCGGTATTAAGATCTTTCCTGGATTAACATAATTCTCAAAATTAGCTTGAGTATCCGAACAATGTGGGCTCAGGGTGGAGCCAATAATGGATAAATGTAGGAAACAGGCATTCTCTCAGATGGAAAGAGTTACTTTGAAAGATAATCCCTAAAAGTATCTCATGAATGTAAGATTTAGTGGTTGGATATAATCAATGAGAAGTGTAGCTCCATTATGAATTTTATGCTACGTCACAGAGTGCACATATGCAGTGCCATGCCATTAATGGTCTGGGGACATCTTACTCTTGCTCATTTGGTTGCCTTTTTTTCCCCCAGCTTTTGGAAACTACTCTTTTTTTGTCAAGCAGGGTTATATTCTACAGGTACTATCTCTGTCAATGTATGGAAGGAATCTACAGCTGTGAAAGTGGTTGGGTTAAATGACAAATGCAACTTCTTTCAACATAAAGTTACTGTGCTACCAGTTGTATCTACTATATCTGGGACAGATAGCCTGCCTTAAAACTCACAAGTAGAAAAATCAGAATAATTAGTATCCAGTAAGCAGGTGCAAACTTTTATCTCAAAGTGAAAGGAGAAGAGGAAAACCCTTTGGGGATTGTGATAACTAAGCAGGGAAGAATATTCCAGTCTGCAGGGACCTTATCAGTCTCAGTGCCTTCTCCCAAAGTGACGGTTCCGCTAGTCATCTACTGATCCAATTTCTCCAGTAGATAAGCCTTCCCATGCTCCAGATTGTTACCCAATAATTGCTTCCAAGGCTGTGCTTTAGCATAGGTGTATGCACTAAGGTGACTTGCCAAAAGATCAACAGGTTCATAGCTTATTCCCCTTAACTTAGTACCAACAGTTTAAATGAAAGCTTTTTCACCTTCTGAGTGCAACTGTAAGTAAAACTCCACTTTTGTCGAGACGCAGATTTTCCTAGCAGTGATTCTCTGTGTGATTCTAGGAGCCGGTTGCCTTCCAACTTTTCCTCCAGCTGTAAACAGAAAGAGGGATGTGAATTCCTAGCTAACTCAGCTGGTGAAGGATTAACCTTAACGTTCTTCCCTCCAAAGAATAATTTGCCAAAAGGAAAGCCTGTTGAATTTTCTTTCTACCTTGAATCGGGGCATGAGAAAAAAAGGTGGCTTACACTGTGGAGTTTAATTACTAAAATTCTCACGATTGCTATGTGTTTGAATTTGCTGAATTATTAAATAATGCTGCAGGGTAGTGCAGTTGTCCATAGTCTGCCCATTTAAAAGCATGATGGCAATTTTATTAACAATTTTAGTAGAAATTCATACTGAGACCCAAGTAGCCGGTTAGTAATCTGAACAGTTTCTGTCATACTGAGGCAAGAATATTGATGGCTGTGTATTTGTCAGAATGCAGGAAAAAATAACGTGAAACCATATTAAGAAAAGGCAGTTTCCCCTTCAGCAGGATTTTAGTTGAAGTTTCCTTCCATTATTTATTTGAAACATTTAATAATCTGTCACAGTCCAATTAAAAAGACAGATTGGACTGAACCCATATTTGGAAGAACAGGGCAAATCATTTTCTGCTGTCAACATTCTGTTTAGTTATCACTGAAATTTGCAGCACCTACCTTTCCATCTAAATTACTGTAGCCAGCTAAAACACGGTATGTTTCTGTACCTGTAAAATGTTCAGGATAGTCAGGATGAATCAAGTTGTGCCTTAGCTCAGAGCTTTCAGATTCTCCTACGTGCCTAGCTGAATGCACTTAAAATGCAGTAAAATCTTTACTAGTATCAAAGCAGCAGATCACAGACCTGGCAATACATTCAGATTTGTGCCACAGCAGTGAAGCTATTGAATAATTAAAGTGAGTTGAATTCATTACTATCTTATTCTGAATGCAAATCTCTTATTTTAACGCTCAGAGTGCTCAGTAGAGCCAGGCTGTGGGATATGTGTGTATATGTATGGAAAAGCAAGAGGAAGAATTGGTAAGTACAGAAACATTAAAGCCCATATGTTCCCAACAGCTGCACAAGCTGGAAACTTGACAGAAGCTGGGCAATATCAGTCTAACATTGTCACCTGCCTGAGCAGTCAAATTGCTGCATATGCTGCCGTCTCGGTGAGAGCTGTGAAGACATAGCCTACTCCACAAGCACCTTTCATCTTCTAGATGATTTTAGTGAAATGAACACCATCTTTCTGCCCAGGAACTCCTATGGAGTTTCAGTCAGACTAGAGACTGCTAGGCTGAGAAAGGTTGGCAGACTTCGGTAAGAGAACGAATCAGGAGCAAAAAGGTGAGAAAACCTGAGGGATAAGATAATCTTTCTTTACAAATAAAAGTTTCTTTTTTGGGTTGGTTGGTTGGTAGGGTTTTTTTTGGTGTGTGTGGGGGCTTTTTTGTTTTATTTTATTTTGTTTTGTTTTGTTTTTTCCTTATAACTTGCCATCATCAGAAGTAAGAAATTCTATCTGGACACCAGGAATTTTGGTAAGGAGGAGCTGCACTGAAGCAGTTTGCCAACCGAGCACTGTGATTTCATACGAGAGACACCCATCTCCTTGTCTGATCCATCTGTTAACTCTCCCTGCTGGCCCTGCCTCTCCTAGGATGGCAGCTGCAGCGCATGAGTTTATTCTTATGGAATACCTCTCGTGGACCACCCTGGACACAGCTCAGGGACCTCAGTGGAAGCAGTTCGATACCCAGTTTTCAACCTGTTGGACCATAGTAACAGTCAAATTTATGTAAGTACAACACAAAACAAAATTAGTTTCTCATTTGTTGCCGCAATATAAAATAGTTTCCATTGACACATCCTAAAGCTCTTGCACCCGTTTGACCTTGAGAGGATCAAACTCGGTTCTGTATTTCCACTATGAAACTCCCACCGTTTCGATGTGCATTGAACCAGAGCTCTTCCTTAGAGCTCCGTAAAGAGTTCTTCAAGGTGAGTTCAACTGCGCAGCTTTTGAAAGATGTTTTTGTATTAGGAACCTGACAAGTATCACATTTCTACCTTGTGCATTCATTCTTTGAGATATAACTACAGTCAGATTCTAATATGCCAAACACCTATGCCTCTTTTTCCTGTCATCCATGAAGGAGTATTTTCTTGATAGAGAAAACTAGCTGTCTATTTTATTTGACTTTTCTTTTCTTGCTTCTCTGGAAAACAAAACCTGTGGGTTCTAATTTGAGTGATAACATCACTTCTGAATGATGAATTGTCATTTTACCTGGAAAAATTCAAAATTGCTAAGAATAACAGACTCCAATAGAGATGTCACTTGGAGGAAAAACTTCTACGACAGCAGGATTTTTTTCTGTGCTAGAAAGCATGTTAAACAAGACACTGCTAAAGCTAAATTGATCCTTCGATGAGAAATCATGAGCCCTTGTATTTTATTTTAAACATAAAGAAAAGCAGTTGATTGTCTTTAATTTTCCTTTGTTTAATGTGTTCACAGCTCTGACCCCACACTGTAATTCATTTCCACATGAAATGCCTCAGAGTTAAGGGGAACAAGTGTATTAACAAAATGCAAATAGACTGAACTTAGTGTTAGGCTAAATGACAGGTACTGTTTCATACGCAGGGTGTAGGAGCAGATGTTAAGGGTGAAATCCAGTTGCATAAATTGCACTTGGTGCAATTGCCTGTATTTGCACGTGGTTAGGGCTGTTTGGTGTGCTTAGGATATCCATGGGACTGGGAATAAAATCACAGAAATATAAAAGAAGCTCATCTCTCTGACAAGACTTGCCTTTAGTTCCTTTTAAACCCACCTTCAGCTTAAGCTCACCCGAAGGAAACACAGAAGGCTTGATTCAGTGGACTAAGCCAAGCATCTAGTGCCATTTGAGATGGAGCATTGAGACGTCCGCAGGTGTTTGGCAGATGTGACACAGGACAAAAAGGATGCCTACACTGTTCTGGAGCAGTGGGATACCAGACACTGTGCCCAAGGACATCTCAAATGACACCAAATGCCATTTTTAGACAACCAGATTTGCTGCTTATTGCCCCTGAAAAAGCTTTCAAAACCATCAGCCACAATATAGCAAAAGAAGGTCAGACTTAACCAAGGAATTTTCATGTGAATTGCTTCAGAGTAAAAACTGGATTTTGTTAACAGATGGATTATTTACCCATTGTTATCTTAACATTGTTCCAAAGCATGTTCAGTACATCTGTAGGGTACTTCACAGTCCTCATTGCCAATGACAACTCAAAAATACCAAACAAGACAGTTTTGCATTGCCCAATTCTACACCGCAGTGTGCTTCACAGAGTCAACAGATTAACACTTGCTCCTATGCCACCACCGAGAGCCCCAGGTAGGGCTGGAAACAAATTTCAGAGATTCCTTTGAGTTCACTGAATAGAACGTTTTCATTAATTGTTAATTGTATTGTCATTCTCAGCACTGATGATGTGGAAATTAACGACCCAGATGTGGACAGAGCCGAAGCAAAGGCTAGCGACTGCTGCAAGCATCTCTGAGCACTTGCTCACTTCTGTCGTGGACAGTCTGTCGGGAAAAAGGGCTAAGCAGTTACGTACCAAAAGAAGTCTAGCAGAAAATCTATTTAATATGAAGTCTATGAATCTGTGTCTTAACATGGATCATGCCCTGGGTAATTTGTGTTTTCTTTTGGCTCCTGGTTACGTGATTCGTACTTAGGGAGATTTTGGAAGTTTATTTCAGCCAGATTCTCCCATCTCCCAGTTACAATATTATAAATGAAGGAGGACTTCCAATGGATTATCCTACTAGTGTAAAATAAGCAAAACCAAGGAAAGAAGTAAAGTAATTTTAGATTCCCTACATGCCTTCTATCCATTGACCAGCGTGCCACTAAATCCTTTCTGAATCAGTTTTGTTCATTATTCTAGTTAGCAGCTTCTCAATTAGGTAACATTAATTTTGCCTTGTTTGTTATTCTTGGACCCCTAGAACAATCTAAAAGAACCGATTTCAGTATTTTGTAAACTAGTTGATTTATATCCCACTGAGCAGTGTTCTTTAATGTAGATGCTTTAAACAAATTAAGTGTTCTATCTTTATCGGGCTTGAGATTTACCGTTCTAAATGCCTTCAGATTTACCTAGCAGGATTCGTAACAGTAACACAAGAAGGATGCAAATGAGTGAGTTTACAGAGTTAAAACAGGTGAAATAAAGAACGCTGAAGGTTGATAAAGTCATGGCCAAAGATTAAACTGAAAAGACTCAATACTGGCAGTGTGACACTTCTGAAGAAAGGTGGCTAAGTGTATGCAAACATTTAAAGGGTAAAATATCCACTCTGGAGAAAGCTTTTTATAGCAGTACTAAGATGAAAAGCATAGGTAAGAGCCTGTGAGGCTGTGAGGACAAAGCATTCCTCACAGAAGGGATTCAGTTATGGTTAAAAAAAAAATTACAAGGGATTATAATCTGACTTTCTTTAGAAACTATCAAATACACATCAAAACCTTAAACAGAAGAGAGTCTCCAAGAACCACGCTGATTTGTACTGAGAAACATTAATCGTCCCTGTCCCCAACCTGATTTGCAGGAATCTGAAGAAAACAAATCAGTAAACCAAATTATTAGAATCTCTAAAGTTACAAATCACCCAACCCAAGCAAAGATCTACGCTGAAAAAGAGAAATGTCAAAGAAAAGAAAATGCCAGGGACCCTCTGAATTCCTTTAGGAACTTCTTCGTTGTTATTGTTTGGAATGAAAGATGATCAGATACTATGGTAATGAATTGGAATATATAACTATATTGGGAGTTATTTTCAAGATAGTAGCGGTGAGACTGGCTAAACAAAATGCAAATCTGATGATCTGAACTCTTCCAAAGGTGGTTGTTCCTGCCACATTAAAACCAAAACTAAACGAGACAAGCATGCATTAGAGAAACCTCCTGGAATATCTTGGAAGGGAAAAAGCCTTGACATATTTAAGAACAGAGGATATGACCTTAAGGGCCAACTTTCAAAGGGCTTTCAGCTTTCACTGTAAATTGAGTATGCTGCCTGAAGGCACAAACAGGATCTATGCTTGCTGATAAGATTTTGCAATGTCTCAGATCACTGCTGGGTCAGTCACTTAGTTGCATGCAGTAGATCAGCAAGAGGCCATTAAGGACTCTTGCAAAGTTGGTATGACAGGTCATTTCCTTCCTGAATTCAAGTGTTTCTGTGACAGCATACACTAATCTATGAACAGTTTATAGCATTAACACATTCAGGAATATTCCAGGCTCTACACCCCTAAAGACAGTTTCCATCAGCAAGTGCAGATGGCACTAAGCAACAAGTTTACTCCATCAGCAGGCTCACGGCTTTGAGCTACCAGGAAAAATGATGTCGTTATTTATTTATAATGCCAACTTTATTTTCATTGTGGCCCTGTTTTCAACTTACCTCTTCTTTTGTGGCTCCCCCAAACCTGTTAGTCTTTTTCTCCTGGTCTTTCATGCTGGTCTTTCTCTTGTCCTGCCCTCCTACTCCAGCCAAAAGCATCTGTTCTGAGCCTGCAAGAGGCTGCAGGTTTTACTCTGCTTTCTGGCATGCCTAAACTGTGGCTTTATTTTCAAAAATAGTTAAACTGGGAGAATGCAAACTCTTTATTCAGCTTCCTTAAATAGAAATTTCAGCTTTCAATTTCCTGCTGTTATGGACGAGCACCACAGGATATACTGGCACACTCAGAGAACAGATGCCATTAGTTGGAGAGGAAGGGTGTACAAACAGATGTTGGACATTTTTATTCACAAAGCATATTTTTTTTCTTGTGAGGCTGCAAGGGCTCTTCTAATTAGTTAGTTTTGGGAGGCTTCTCGCATCACCTAGAACTGATGCAAGTAGGAGCCTGAGCTTTTCAGCAGTCGGTGGTGGCAAAGGAGGCGTGCAGGGAGCTGCAGGGCATGGGTACAAAGCATTGCCTAAAAATCAGGCCCCACCAAAGTTCCCTGAAAAATATTTAAGCACCTCAAAATCAACTATTGTTTTGGAAAACGCTGGTCTTAGCATTTTATTGTCCTCACAGTGTGTCACTCTGAAGGAGTACTCAGAGGGAGCTCTGAAGGACCATCCACCTTTCTCCTGCTAGTGGAACTTCTTCCCATACGTGGCCTCGCTGAAGTTAGTTAATTCATTTATAAGGTGATGTAACTGAACTGGAAAACCAGTGTAGCTTGTTGCATTAAAGAAGACACCGTTTTCACTTTAAATAACCAACTTCAGGCGGCATTTTATTTCAAGCCCCCTGTTTCCTCCAGCAACAACTGCAAAATCCACATGGCAGAAATGACCTCACCATTCAAGCACAAGCCCAGCCTCCCTACCTTTCCTCTGTCCTCAATGCCACCACCCCTGTCCTGTCACTCAAGCCATAGATAGTTCGTTCTTTGCATCCAGTCTTGCCATTAAAATGTATTGAGAAATCACCTAATTACATTTGTGTTCCTCCTCCCCTTCTCAGGGCGCAGTGAGGGCTGGCTGTTCCCTAACGCTTACAGTTGCACTAAACAATGCCAAACCCTCAGAATTAAGAGGAAACCTTAGCTAGAAGCATCATGCAAAAATGAAGTAAAAGTAGAAAAGGCCATCGAGTAGCTGCGTTGGAGAAGACCAACCTGTAACTACAGTATCTGTATAGCTTTTTTAATTAGCAGGGAAGAAGTATTTTCTCACATTTTATTTTATTATACATATCTGTAATATGCTAGCCAAGCACTGTCCTCCTTGGTGGGAAAAGTAGGAGCTTTATGGCCAGCTTGCATGTTCAGTCTCTCTCATCTGGCAGAGGTTCATACAACTCACTGCATCCTATACAGTTGTCTGCTTGTTTTCTTCAGTGCACCAGGGGTTTCTATTCTCCGTTAACAGTCAGGCACAAGATGAATGTTTCATGGCAGGGAAGGTTGTACTATTACACATGAATGCTGTAAGCATTATGTCTGATATAAATAATAGAAAATTAAAATGTTTTCAGTACACTTCCATAGTGTGCGACTAAGAAGATGAGGCAGTAGGCTGCTGTGCTGAAGGAAAAACCTAAAGCAATGGAAACAGCTATTTCTTCCTAAGTATTTATGTCACCATCACATCATTACTGCACTAGATAGAGCCGCTGCCATTGCTCTCACTGGTCATCTCCTAGTCAGAACATCCACGGTCAGCGTGGGTCTAATGACTACTGTTTGTGCCCAGATCAGCGGCCACGGGCACTGGCATCAGTATAGATGACTGTGTGGTGTTTGCTGTACTGAGCACAGTTAGGCAGAGCACATCATCATCACCAAGGGAGAAAACCTCCAGCCCTGCTGGGTAGGCAGAAATCCTGTCCTGGGTTCCTGGGACCAGCTTTCCATTGCAGGCACCTTGCACCTGGAGAACGCGGTCAGGATTTAGATTGTGAATGGTGTCATTTCTGGGAATAAGTTTGTTTTATCCTTTGGGTAAATAATAAAGTTTAGCAGCTTAAGATAGACTCACATTGCTGACTCCTTAGTTCTTTTTTCCCCACAAAAAAAAAAAAAGAAAAAAACCAGCAAGGAAAGGAAGCCACTGTGCTCAGAGCTGTCGATTGTACTGAAATGCAGCTCAGCTATCACTGCACCATCTCCTCAGGGCCATTAGACTTGCTAAGTGCTATCCTCAGATCTGCTCAGGAGCACCAAGACAGGAAGCTTTTATTACTCTCTGGTCCCACTGAAAATAACAGAAAAAAAAAGATATTGCAGTATTGCAGCCTAGGAAAAAAATGTAGGAATATTAATGAAATTAACTCTGTCTTGTCTAGTAATCCTTTAGTAAATTTTAAGAATAAGAATTTATCTCAGGATTCTTTTCCACTCTCCCCCCAGAATCTGAATCAAATGTTCAATAGCTAAATAACTGCTTTAGATTTACTGTTTTGTCCTGAAGGTCTAGGCAAATTTAGCCTTTGTTGATTCCTGCCCCCCCACTCCCCCACTCTCTACAGCCTGATTCAGTTCATATTGGGATAATAATACCACCAACCTTACCTTCAAAATACATTATGTACCTGTTAATTCCCCACAGTAAGTTACACTTTCAGAGAAATTAATTTAATTTTTCTGACTGTTAACAGAGCCATTTAAAGCACCCTTCAGTAACGTCGTGAAAACAGGTCTCCAGAATGACTCTTTCCATAACACGAGTTATCTATTGTCACTCTTGCAGAGAGGAAAAAACGGTGCAGTGAAGCAATATGCCTGTTCAGGAGGAGTACATCTCTGATTCAACAAGCAGGGTATCACTTTCACAAAACCCGCCCTTCCATCATTCTTTAAATGACTCTAAATATTAATCAACGTGTTCATTTGTTTGTTTTTTTCAGTGCAGTTCCAGCTTTTAAAGAAAGAGTTACAGTCAGCGAGGCACCTTCTCAGTGTGCTGCAACCCTCTTGCTGCTCCGTGCCTGTAGACACAGCTGCCTGGCTGATTTCATGCTTTTCTCTTCTCCCTCACTTCAGCAGACCACCAGACCACAACCAGAGGCACAGTGGGGAATCGTTCCTGTGATGTGGTTTCTGAAATTTGGCTCAGTTTTTCTCCACTTGGCAAAGGCTTATTCATTTCTATGCTCTGAGCCAATCCTGTTCCCAGTCAATGATAGCTTGTGGGAATGCATTTGAATGCTGAATATGGCTTTTTGTGTTCAGCTGGCTTCACAATGACTTTTTCTGACTCAGCGTTCATTCTGGCAAATAAATTCAATTTTTAGTAAGTAGAGTTGCTGCTTAGCAGGTTTTTTTATTAATAAGTAGATCTATTCCTGCTTCACTTTGATTTTGTTTTCTTTTTCCTTAAATTTAAAAAAAAAAAAAATCAAACAAAAAAATCAAACCTCATCTCTAAAAACTGCTTCAAGTCCATACTAGATTAAATTTGCAGGTGTAAGTAACTTATTTTTTAGCCTTAATAGGTCTCACCGATGCCTAGTGCCTCCTGTAAGTAGTTTAAAAGTTCCTTACATGATAAGAACAGGCTTTCAAAAGCAAAAGCCTAGCATCATTTCTGAACGTATCCTTTACAGAATGCAGACACTGGCAGCTGTACAGAGGCTACAGCATACAAATGCTCAGGAGGCTCTTGGTCCAGCCCCACTACAGCAGGCTCAATGCTGAGGTCAGACCAGGCTGTTGTGGTGACATTAAACGAGGCAGACCCCTGTGTCACCAACCTCCAGGTAAACAGCTCCATTAATGACTGTCCTTTGAGCCCAACCATCCAACTACTTTTCAACCAACCAGTTGTTGACCTATCCACACTTTAATGTCCCAACTTAGTGACAAGAATATTGTAGGAGACACTGTTGGAAGACTTGCTAAAGTCAAGGTAAATGGCATCCACCCTTCTCTCTGGTCCACCAAACTAGTCATTTTAACATAGAAGTCAATCAAGTTGGTCAGGTATAATTATTCTCTGGAAAATACACACTGGCTGTTACCAGGTACTTCCTTCTCCTTCACGTGCCCAGAAATGTCTTTAAAGAGGATTTGCTTCATGCTTTTCCTAGGTACCAGTGTTCAGAAGACTACTCTATTGGTAGAAATTGCTCCAACTTCCATGTAAATTAAATTGCATTGCATTTCCTTCTGTGCTACTGGATGGATTTGCAATCTTCAGAGTGGATACAACATTTGGTTAATCACTCAACTTCATTTTAAATTGGTGTCTTCAGGAATTCCATTCATTAAATTCCACTTCTTTCATGAGATATTTTGTCCATTGCTTGACAGTGGAATTTAAGGCTCGGGCTATAAAATTCCACTGAAGCTGCTGAAATCTGTAAATACAGCTGAGGGAAGATTTTTTTTTCCAGAAAACAAATGGTGACCATAATTTATTCATTTGAATCCATTATCAAAACAATGTATTTTGTTTCATTTATTACTAGAATGGTATCATATATATTTATCTGCATTCTTCTAACTGTCTATGTTAAAGAAACTCTAGTTATTGACTGAAATGTTAAACACATGAAAGTTAGGAAATACTACCTTTAGCACTGCTTTGTGTATAAAACCCCTGTTTGTGGTATATGCCCACTCCTAGCATACATAAGTGCCTACTGAGATGTCTGAAAGCTGGGTTTGCAGAAATAGTTCACTCGACATTTCCAAATTTTAACTCAGGTAATACATTATATTTATTTTATTTTATTTTATTTTAGTGTATGGCTTCTTGCTTGCTCCTATGATTTTTATGCTGTGGTTGATAAACTGTGACAGGGGTTGTCGTTCTGTTCTGTGTTTAGACAGCACCTGGGGTAATGCGGCCCTGGTGAATGACCGAGGCTCCCAGCAGTAGTGAGAGGGAAGGGTATGTAACATATGTACTTAGCTGCTAACTTTTGAGACACTTCTAGGTTATGTGTCACTGCTCAAACTGATTTTGTCATAACTTTATTTTCTTCCTTTCTCCGTACTCATATGGTTTCATAGAATGAAATGGGGATTGTAATTATGTGGTCTGCCCAAACACAGGCCTGGGAGATAGTTAACAAGAACTCAGATTTTCTTCTCCCTCTTCCCTCTCTATATCATACTGCAGGGAGCTATCTGGATTTGGGGAGTTCCTGCAGGAGATTTGGACGTAGGTCTCGTTCTGCTGTTTTAACAGTGTGTTGGCATCACACATTAGAAATTACATCAGAAAGATTTCATTCAAAAGAAAAAATTCTTTCTGCTTTGGCTTCTGAATCAGCCCAGCCACAGAGCTTCACGGTTTGTGAATATTTCAGCTTGCTATCATAGCTTTTTTTCTCATGGTGCACGTGTGAAAGAAGGAAAATGGCAGTATCCAGCATTTGCATCTCAGCAGAAGCTCACCAGAATTTAACAGGACAAAGAAGAAATGTCTCATTAACTGTAAGTATTCCTTCTTCTCAAAAGCCTTCTGCAAATAATATGAAAAAAAGAGAAATGTCTTATATAAAAAATTGTGAGAATGTTAATCATGGGAAGTGTTAAATAAGCTTAGATGTATCATCCCTACTTCCCTGAGTTTCCTTCACTCATACACTAGTCATAAGAGTAGGCAGTATCCTAATATTTTGCAGCTAGGAAGATTTTGTTGAGTTTCAATATGGCAAGAGGAGGGTAACTCCTACATATATTTCTGAAGGCTCTCTGCCACCTTGCCATTAGCCAACACAAATGAAGGTGTGCTTCAGCAATAATCACCATTGCATTCATTAAAGGGGAGCCTTTATTTGGCTGAAATTACAAGAGGAATTTGATAAATGAGCCAAGATGTTAAAAGCAATGCCTGGAATAATCCTACTGAATCAAATTCAAGGGTGTGATTTCCAAAGGTGTATTTGCTCGACCGCTTTTGAAACGAAATGGGCAAAACTGCAAAAGATGCACGACTTGGACAAGGTGCTAGATAATTTGAGCATGTCTTGAAAGACAGGTTTGGCTGTCTTGGTTTGGGGTTTTTTTTTTGTGGGTTTGGTTGGTTGGGTTTTGGTTTTTTGGTTTGGTTTTGTGTTTTAATGTACGTCCTGCAAGAATCCTATTCAAGCCTGAAATTCTGAAGCAGATGGGACAATCACCATTTACTTGACTAAATGAGATAACATCAGAGATCTCTCCAAAATGTTTTATTATATCCTTTGTCTCATCCTCCTTACAGTTCTCTTGGACTCTAAATCGGATTTGATAATTTATTTCAGGATTTGGTTTTGACAGGAATGATTTTGTCTTCTGTCCCAGATCCAATTCCTAGTCAGTGCTGAACAAATGGCTTATCTGCTGCACATTACCATTCTTTGACTGTGTGACTTCTGGCTGTCTGAAATAGCAAAATTATCATTGTTGCAGCCACCCCTTTTCTCCTTGATGAAGGATCATGATGATTTTTTATCTAAACTAAATTACTTTGAACATATAAGTTGGCAGAGAAACAGAAGAAGAAAAGAAGAAAAATTCCACAGTAGGGAAAACATAAAATGATAGGAAAGGATTATAAACAGCAACCACCAAAACATAATTTGAGGATCAGCTTGCATAGATTTTGTACTATCTTCATTTGACATAACTTTAAAGCACAGATCCAGCACATGACGCACAAGGATTTAAAACCATACAAGATTCTAGTTATTAGGAAGAAATAAAAGACCCCAGAGGATATTCTGATTTAGTCTTAAAGGCTGGAAGAACTGCAAAATTGCATCTTTAGGTCAGAACTAATTGGCAAAAAAAAACCATATACAGAGGAAAGATCTTGTTGTGAAATTAAGCCAAGAGCTCATGAATACCTGGCTGTGCATAGTTAGGAGAGAGATGACAGGAAGAAGATTAGGAGCTCCAAGCTTTGCAGTTTTCTTCAGTAGTTCATTAAAAGCATTAATGTAAGATGCCCACCTTGTTGCACCAATTTACCAGTCAAATGTTGAGATCCGAATGGGACAACTTTGCTAATAGGCTGAGAGTTTTAAAAATCACTTCAATAGGCATAAAAACTTTACTAAATGAAGAAGACGTTCGATGAAGAGTAACAGAAGGCTGGGAATAATTATAAGCTATGATTAAATGTGCTAAATACATCAAGCTTAGCAAAGGGTTGACTAAGGGGTAATGTAAGCACAGATATCTTTTTAAAAATGTTAACCTCAATGTGATAGGGATAAAGTAGTGCTGGAAAAAATTGGCTGAATATCAGTACAAAGTGAGAATGAGTGTTGCCTGGTTTTCTTGAAAGATAAAGGAAGTTGCATAGCCTGGGAATATTTGGTACTTGAGGCATCATTGTAAAAGTGCAGATGGATTGTATGAATAAGCTTCTGAAAAAAAAAGTGTTGGGTTTTTTTTTTCTGTGAAAAGGAAGTGAAACTTCTTAATATTACCATCACTGAAAAGCTAATCACATTTCAAATAGCTCACGACACGAATCAAGAAAGAGCTCCTCCCTGTTGCTCTAGTTACCACTGACTGTAAGAGCAAGCAAGTATTCTGGGGGTTTGGGGCGAGCCATGGCATTCCTCTAACTTGCTGTACAGGGTTGCTACAGAAAGAATTTCTGACCAACACAACCCATCCTGGGGTCTCACGGACATTATCCAACCCTCTTTGAAATGACTGGGAGTCTTTCCACTGATTTAAATAGACCGTGACATTTTCTTATAGTGAAATGAACTTATGGCTAGCACATGAAGTTCATGAAAGCTCAAAGGACAAGGTCCTGACCTTTGTAGGCCTAACAAGCAGGAAAAAAAAAGAAATAGCAAGGGAGGAGGCCAGGCAGGCCTTGTAAAGAAGAATAGGAACTTTGGGCCTTTCTCGCCTGAGGCATGTCTAAGGCAATTATATATGCTGGGACTCTGCTCCAAACTGCTAGGGAAGAGGGATCAAGGGATCATAGAGAGCTGGGTCAGGGAAGAGGGAAGAGAAGAGCCTGGTACAGCAGAGAGGAATGAAGAACACAGCTGGCAGCCCTTCCA
>JAAGNO010012152.1:20175-34042 GCA_033439905.1 Ceryle rudis
CCTGCTCTGGCAGAGGGGTTGGACTCGAAGATCTCCAAGGTCCCTTCCAACCCCTGACACCCTGTGATACCTGTGATCTATCAGCCTACATATAGGAGAGAGGCAAAACTAAACAGAGGGACAGTTTCACTTGCTAAACCAAGCAAATAATCAAACAGAAAATGAAAAGCAATAAGTAACCTGAGTTATTAATGAAGTTATTAATGGAAACCAATTCTGTTAATTTGATGAAATCAGGAAATGTTGTTATGATTATGAATAGCTATTCCACACAGCCATAGGTATAACTGCGTGTATTGGTAAGTTAACACTGAGGAGAAGTGGTTTGCTCAGAAAAAAACTCTCTGGTTAATGTTAAGGATCCATAACCAGAAAAGATGATTAAACACGGGCATGGAATAAATGATCCTGTTTTACTCAGGAGTCCACCTGCATGCATGAAGCAGAATGGGTGGCTTCAGAAGGGGATGGTGACATCCATAATAACAATAAGCTTGCACTAAAAATGTTTTAACCCACGACTGCACAGGGAGAGCCTTAGAATTTGTCTTCCTGGAGGGTGGTGAGCATCAGCAGTCCCAGGCCAAGTCTGTAACTACTGCTGAGGGGACAGTCCTTCAGCCATGTACGTGCCATGTGCCACATGGCAGGTGCTGCTCAGGACTTTCACCAGCAGTGACTTCAGTGGAAAGGTTTTGCCTCCTTCCCCCTGCCAACCAGTCCAAGAACAAATATTTATTCAGAGGGAATAAACATCAGAAACAAGTTTTGGAAGAAACAGAAATTCAGTTTATGAGGACTGTGGAAAACCAGCGCCAGATATTTAAAGTATAATCAAGTCATTTAAGTCCAGTCATAACATTTAGATTCTATTTAATCCTAATGTATTTTCCTAACTGATTTTTCATGAATCAGCCTTTTAAAAATCTTTACATAAACTGTTCTTTGGATTTATATGTAAATACCACCCTTTGTAAACCTAAATGTTGGCATATATTCCTACTCCAGTTTACAAGTAGCCCAACTGTTTACCTTGCAGATTATTCCTAGATCATTTGATGGTAAATAGCATCCAAAGAAAGGAAAGTGCTACCTTTTGGTACATCACTAAAATAAACTGGCCCGGGGACCAC
The DNA here is from genome assembly GCA_033439905.1 of Ceryle rudis. Classification (NCBI taxonomy): domain Eukaryota; kingdom Metazoa; phylum Chordata; class Aves; order Coraciiformes; family Cerylidae; genus Ceryle; species Ceryle rudis. The sequence goes on from JAAGNO010012152.1 coordinate 21,309, forward strand.
AAGTCCCTCTGCTAACACGCTGGCAAGCAGGCTAATCTCAGCAAGATGGGCCTTGGGTTAGTTCAATTTTTTTTCAGATTATTTGCTTGGCATATGCAATAAGAACAGTCTGGGACACTATCTACTTTATAAATGAGCTACTTCAAAGACTGCTAGAGCGTGTCAAAAGTCATTTCACCTTCCGATGTTCCTAGCTGACCAAAATGATACTCTTGACTGGAATGGAAATGAGATACCTGAGTAGCACCAGATTCAAAATCTCATGTCACTTCAGATTTCCAAGAGATCTTCCCAAAGCCTACACTGCAGGTGACAGCCAAAGCTATCATTTCACTGAAGTGTCGGTAATATTCATGCTGTACTTTGGTGCAGTCTATAATTAAATGCTCATATGGAGGCCATCAGGTCCACTCAGCTTCATTTATGTACTCCCTCTGAGTAAAACCTTCTGCTTAACATACAGAGACATTTAAAATCCTTCCAACAACACATTACTGTATTATACACAATACTTCAGCCCTAATATGCGCTCACACCATTTTCAGTTACTACATCCTTCTATAAACACCCTCAGACAATGCATTTGAAATGCAAACACACACGATAAGACACAATTAAATAATATACTAAATATTTGTATGGTGTATTATAGAATAAAGACAAAACATTATTTTGTCTTTCTCATCAACAAATTAAGCCTTTATTAAACAGACTTAAAAATATTTAGGATTTAAGGAGTCACACATTTTCAAGAGTTAAGGGGAAGCTCCATAGGATACTAAAAAGGCTGGCAAATATAACAAGGTTTACCTGGGGACAGTTTTAGCTCATTCCCACACATGTTCTTTAAATCTGCTTTGTCCCTTGCTGGTGCAGCAGCAAATTAGCAACATGGGAAAAGTACTAGAGAAAACAGAAGGTGTACATTAATTTCACACCTAATTATTAATTAATTTTCTCAGGCTCTGCTGGTATAATCATCACTTGAACAGCTTCACTTGTTCCCAATGAGCCACTGCAGTGTCTCCGTTTAAAATTCCAGGGGAGGGGGGTGTCACAGTTACAGCAGGATGAAGAGGAACGATTGCAGGGAGTCTGAGCCATGGGACCTGCACCACATGTTTTGATAGAACCAAGCGTAGCTAGGTCACTAATGCTAGGGTAGAGAGATGTGATTTCTTTCTGATAGTTGAGATACACAAGCATAAAACTGAAGAGAAGGAAGATGCAGGTGAAGTAGCTCCATTGGCCTTGTGTTGCTGTAAAATCAAAACCGTGTTAGGACAAAGCCAGTGTTATTAACACTGGAAAAACTATTCAGGAGAAATTAATCTGCACAGTACGTTATGAACCAAGGCTTTGGTGCTCTGATACAAGCAATATGTAGCACTGGGAGATGGTACATCCTGATAACTTCTGCTAACACAACTCATCTTTGACAGACAGATGGTGAGAAAGGCCGGATGAAATTTTCCTGCATGCTGCTGCTCTTTCAGATAAAACTCTTAAAATATGGCATATATAAGAAGTTCCTTGTACATTTGATCTAGACTGCCCCTCACTCCTTTCTCTACTCCATGTAGGTTATAATTTGCTGTAACATCTGTCTGATAAAAAGCCTTTTGTTTCTACAAAATAAGTAACAATTTTGAAAAGAGCATTACGGTTATACAATAATACAGCATATCTACATCCCGTCCTTATTGTGCTACCCTAGGCATCAGAAATTGGTATGAGAATGGTCACTGACCTAGAGAGAACTGAGCAGAGAAAGGGGCACGTGAAGACATTTAGGAGCGGGTTCAGAAGGAACTCTGGTATAAACAGGACTTGGTAAACTTCATAGCTCAATGAGGATGCAGCCTCCTGTATGGCTCTGAAGATCCCAAATGCCTGCAGACCTTTCTGCTTCAGTCTCTCAGTGCTCATTGATGCTATCTAGATCAGCCCTAGAAAGTGAATTCAACACATACCCGCTCCTTGGAGAGTTTTACAGCTGGTGAGGAGTAGGCTGGGCTGAGCTGGACTTTCCTCTTCTGCTGAGGATTTGTGAAGGAGGTCAGGATCTGCCACAGAAAGAGGGAAAGCCAACGAGGGGGTGATTTGCTCTGCAGAGCTGTTAAGACATTTGGGTAGGAGTGAGATGATGGGACTGTCTCCACTGTCAGGACTGATCATGCATTACATTAAACAGTTACAGGACTTAAGAGTTATAAAAGTACTGACACTCCCATATCAATACGTAACCACAACGCTACGGTCAAGTTCCATCCCTGGGTGCGTTTTTCAGCTGTAGGAAGAATTTAGCATTGCTTTGGGAAACTTCCTTCCCCTCTCTGCAGCACTCACGTCACAGACTGCTGATAGGGACTTTGCTCTGAGGGGAAGGTTTGAGATCCCTCAGGCTGGAGGATGCCTAATATGCAAATCTATCCCTGCTAGTCTCTCCTCAGACGGAGCTCTGGAAAGACACCAGGAGCTTTGCCTGGCTTATTCAAGCAGTCTTGACATGCACTTAGCCACAAGACAATAATGGACTCGATACCAAGATGGACAGTCCCTCATTTTATATTTTCTACCTTTGTCTTCCTTTTTCAGTATGTTGGGAAAGGCAAAAAAAAAATGATTAAGAATGAGCTGAGGACATTGGGCCACTGAAGCTTCCTGCACGCTGGTAAAAAATGCCATTTCAGTGGTCCCTTTGGCTATCAGGTCCCGTTCTGGAATCAAGTCCACAAAACGAGAGCCATGCAGTGTGTTTCTGTGAGTGATTATAGCCATCCGCAGAGAACAGCTCATCTCGGTAAGCTTAGCTTTTGGTCTCTGATGGATAGTTATTGGAGTCTTCTGGTTAAAATGCAAAATATTCTACATATGGTAAATAATAATAAGAAGAAATGGTTCAGTTCTGCATAGTGAGATTCTTGGCATCCTTCACCTTCAGAAACAACTGAGAATGTGCAATAACCCTCCGGAGTGATCTTCAGGTAACCTCCAAGGCAAAGCATTATGAACATAAGCTGATGTTAAAAATCAGGTGTAAACCCCATAAAATTCTAGCAGAGCTTATTTACTATTTGATACCGAGATCTATGTTTGTATAAAATTTCATGAAAATTGCACCTAATGTACCATGGGTTATTTCTTGAATAAAAAATAGGAAGAAAGGGAATAATAATTTCCCTATATTTTTATATTATTTGCATCACAGGAGGTAACCTACCTGTAATAATAAAAAAAATTAATGCAGCGACTCTGTTTTGTAATGCTGTGTTTATTGTATTGAGTTATATGCAATATAATACACATCAATACCATATGGTGTATGAGCAGTAAAATAAAGAGCATGAAACACAATGGCATTACAATTATTTAGTGCTATAAACACCATAAAGCATCAGAGTAGCCAGCAAAATTATGCTGAAAACTAAGCAGGAATGTATTTTCAAAAAGTTTTTTGAGAACTTTGCCAAGAACTACTCAGCTGTGAGTATATTCTCCTTAAAGCTGGGGTTGAATGCGCCACTGGTGTTATTTAAGACAGCTCCATCAGCATAAATCAAGTTAATCAACATACGCCACCTTAGAGTCTACATCCACAAGGGTTCTTTCCATCAGCTATCACATTATTCTCCAGTGCAAGCTCAGGAACCTTAGTTAAGCAGAAAGATTGTGCCGAAAGGGAAACAGACTTTAAAATAGTAATTATCACGTTATTAACATACTTCGCGTTGCTGCAGGAGCACTCCAGGGATTCCAACCAGTATAATCAGTCTTCAATCAAGTCATTACAAGTTCACAAAACCCATTTTACAGATGAGATATTCATGATGTGAAAGGACTGAAGATTACACTCATCTTTAGCAAAACGGGATACGCCTGCATTTTCTTGGACTGGAAAGCCACGTTATGAAGTTCTGACCCCCATCATAAGCAGACTTCTCCCACCCTAGAGTCACAGCTCTTTCCCTGCCTCAGCAGTGCTGACTTGTATGCTGCAGATCCAGCGCAGTAAACAAGACCATTCACAAAGCTGGATAAAAAGTACCTCCTGAAACAAGGGACCCGAGTCCTACCTTAGGGATTCAAATGAACTTCTGATTCAGGAGAACAGGGACTCGGCGTGTGTTTTTCTGGCAGTTCCCCTCAACAGGTATGTGTAATTGCCTGGATGGAGGAGGTCATTCTCTTAAAAAAGAGTTGAAGAGATGAGTTTTCTGAACTGAAGAAGAGGGGTGAGGGATACATTCTTTGCAGGCTGTTCAAATTTCTTCAGAGTTTACAGATAGATTAAAAAAAAACCCAGGATATTTCATGTGAAACCGGCAGTAACGTTCAAAGTCCTGATCAGCAGGACGCAAGGCCTGTCCAGCTGCATGAGCTTTACACTTCTGCATCCTGAAGCACTGGCAGAGAGCCCTAATAATTTCTATTATGCCTGCTCTGCGGATAGATTTCTTCATTTTGCTGCAAGCCATATGGGTTTCATGAAAAGGACTTTTTGTTCTCACAATACTAAAATGAAGTAATATATAACTAGCATTTTATTTACTTCCCAATATCTTTTGGAGACAATGATTTAGTCTGGGATAAGATATGCATTAGAAAATTTGTAACAGTTACTGCAGAGGTGTATCAGAATACAGACGGATTTGTCTGACTCCTCGTTGCAATGAGTTTGATAAAACCATGTCTCTGTTGGAATTTTCCTCACTAAAATAAATATCAATGAAAATATTAAGTATCCTGTTTGTTACTTAGAGATTATTCTTCACGTAAATGTATTTGCAGACTTACTGAATCAAATTCATCCTTAATAATAAAATCCACTGGAATTACACCAGAGATGAGGGTGGCATATCGACGTCAGTAATTCTAAACTATAACACAGATTTATCTTTTTTTTTTTTACTTCTCCAAGGAAATGAGATTCATTAACTTAAGGGATGTCTCTGTGCTACCAGCGAGATCCCATTGCGCAACAGGTTCTGTTACACAACAATCTTAAAATCGGTTTTCATTAAAAGTCCATTTTTTTGGTATGATGACATTCAGGACTGGTGGTTTTCTTCATCCATCTTTCTTTATTTCAGACATGGTATTTGTTCCGAGAAGCTCCAAGAACTTTTCTCAGATGTAAAATTATGTTAGGATCCCAGACATTATCTAAGTGAAATAAAAGCAAAAGTAAAAAAAAGTGCTTTCTGGAATTGAAAGAAACAACGCTGTTACCAAGAAATGCTTTTACTGGTTCTTTAAAACATGACTTTGGTGTTTGAGGAGGTCACAGTTCGCTAGGACACAAAATATTTGAAAAACAAAGCGCACAGCTCATGTTGCTGAAAGTACACAGAGGAATAAAGCATGGCAAAGTAAAGGCCAAATTCTGTCCTCCTCAGCAAGTCTTACAAAAGAGTAGAGCTTCAAATGAGCAGTAAGGAGCCTGATTTGTGTACTTCTGAAGCATTTCACAGCATTCCAAACATGAAGAGAACAAAGTTTTCTGTGTGTCACATCTGGCTAGATTAATCTGTAGTTCTAGAAGAAATACTTAAAACCAGGACTACAGCTTCTATTAACAAAAGATTATAAACCAACATCTTACATAGCAAATGTCTTAAGTATTTGACTCCCCGCAAATATTAAGATAACAGAAAACACTTGGTGTGATGGCACAGGAAGGAAATCGTATTGTGTTTGATAATTGGATTCAGAACTATAGCAGGATAAGCCATTGAGTAGGAGAGTTGTAGTTTAGGCAGACAGATACAATTTTCTGAAGACAGACGGGAAGCTGGATAGAGAAGGTGTTGTGGCTCTTATGCAGACTTTATAGTATAGATGGGGTAAGGGAAGTGATGGCAATGAAACATTTTAGGGAAATCTAAAATATACAGAAAGCCAAGAAGGAACAGCAGTCAGCAACAGAATACCACATCAGCACCTCAGAAGAGCTGATGAATGAATTCTGAAGTGTCAGTGTGATGGGTCCAGGGTTAGGAAATCAGAAGGAAGTTTCTTTAGTGATGCTGTTCAAAAGATGATCATAAAATAAAGCAATTATAAATATATTCCACTTCAGGATATCAAGTGGTAGCACAAGGTAGCATGGTAATTGGGGAGGACAAGAAGAAAAGACAGACAGATGATTCTAAGGCACAAGAATATTCACATACAACTACAAAAAAGGCCATCAGGTTTACTGAGCAGACTCTTTAGGAAGCCCAGTGTAACAACTCTGTTAGCTTTTGTGTTCCGTGCACTTTTAGGTGGTGAGATTACATTTAAAATAAATGCAGTTCCTTCCTTACTTTTCTCTCTGGATGAGATATTCAGCTCTGAAAGTAGGGGAGGATTTGGCAAGCCCATTTGAACCAGTGAAGACTCCCAGGGAAGCCTCTGACTGATTTTGCACCTCCTTTGGCAGCATGGCCATTGCCAGCTATGCTATTCCCCTCCTCAAAAGTGGCTTTCTGGGACAGCTGTACCAAAACTTGAGCTCCTGTTCTGGATCCATCGTGAAAGCGCAACCTTGAACTGACAGAAGACTTGCAGGCACGAGAGTCACCTAACGTTATGCAGTCCTGGGGTGAAAGATGAAGGGGAGGAAAGCCCTGCTGCAGAGATATCTTTGCTGGCTTTCATGACTCACCATTCAGCCTGCAGCTGGGATCTGCAAGTTCCTGACCAGGCAACTGGTAGCAAAATGAAAGGAGAAGAGAGTTCTCTAAATTGTTGTCTATTTCTAACGTCGATGTAATTGCCTCACCCCAGCAGCAAAAGCATTTCACAGTAATGCAAAGCATACTGAGTCTAAGGCAAAAGGAGAAGTGTTAAGATGCTTTCTGAATGAAAACCCTGCAACGCTGATGTGAGAGAGCTGGCCTGAGTGAATTTAGCTCTGATTATAAATGATTAAGATTAAATGGATGAATGGAACTAGAAGGAACCCCACAGACAGGCTATAATATTCCTTCAGTGATCACAGATAATATTTGTAGTTTTGAAGCGCTAACGTAGTGCCCACAAACGAGCTAACAGTTCACTTCAGAAAATGTACATCATCCAGACTTTGCTCAAGCCAGTGAATGGGTAACTTCAACTGCAAGCACCATTAAAATGTTAATTAAAAATCAGGAATATTCCTTCAGCTTCTGAATTTTTACCAGACAAAAGAATAAGCAATCTCACCACCCCAGGTCAACATATTTTCTTCATATTCTGTGGTGATATCGTACATCGTGTGTCCATGATCTTAACATATCATAGGTAGCCATAAATACAAACACATTTACATTGAAAAAAATGCCCTATTAGAGGTCAATAGGTTCCAAAGTCACACATCCATGCAACTCTTGAATATTGCTGCCACCTTCAGGAAACACATGATAAAAAGATGACCAAAATATTAGTTAGAGAAGAAATGGCAAAGAAATCAGAGATTTACGATGCCACTTGGTTATTATACTGTACTGCTGTGGCATTAATTTTCATAATGGCAATATAAAGATAATTTTATTATCCTCAATTTCCAATAAAGATGTAAGCCCAATGTTAAGAGATTTGCCTAAGGTCAATCAGAGCCAATGATACCGACGTCCTTGGCCTCCTTGAAGTTTCAGCAAGAAAGATTTGTGGATCAGAAAATCATTTTGTTGGTATTTGGGTATTTATATTGTCATTGAAGCTTATTTTGTCTTTGATTCATTGAGGCAGTTATTTAGCACTGCAGCGTAGATTTTATTGCTTGCCCTAAACCTCGGTTCCAGTAGTTACTTTTACAACCACATGAAGAGTATATATTGAAAACTGCATCATAAAATACAGATAGAAAAATCAGTGTCTCTATGTTCACCACGTTAAATTTTTAATCAATAACATTGCTGATTGTTATTGGGCGGGATGGTTGCAAGTCAGGGCTTTATAATGTTATGTGAGATTTCCTATTGATTTCCTGCCTGTTTCTCACTTCTTTTTCTCGGACAAAAGATGTCAGGAATAGCAATATAGGATCTTCAGTCTTTATGGAATGTCAGCATAACTGAAGTTTAATTACCAAATAAGTAAACTGACCCAATTTTAGTTTTTAATTCCTGTAGGAGCTTACATACATCTCGTATCGGTTCAGCTCGCAGTAGTAAGGTAAAAACACATCTGATGTAACTTTAGACTGAGGTCATGATACTTTTTTTTCTTTGTGACAGAGACGATGTAAGTTCTTTATGGACGTGCTTGAACACAAGCCTTCCAAGTGCAGCTGAGAGTATGAAGTGATCCAGCCTGCGACCCTCATGCCCAGTTACCCAGCGATTCCTTATTGTTTGTTTTAGCGGAAACATCCAGTAATGGGTTAGTATTTCCCCAGAGTGCACAGGGAGGAAAGGACAGATGGCCTCCAAAATAGAAAATTTCCTTTGGAGATTATTTAAAAAGATTTTCCCATCAGCAGTAATATTTTAAGCAGTTTCCTTTTTGATATTTATGATTAGATTATGATCTAATGAGGTTTCAAAACATGCTCATTGTTCCTCCAAATTTGGGAAACTCCCATGAATAGTGATGTGAGAGGGCAACAAATGCCACAGTGGTCATCAAAGGGCTGATGAAGTGTCTTCATCTTTTATCTGGGGGCTCACAAACTGCTCAAGGGATGTCAGCGTATTCAGAAAAGTGAAGTAGGCTTCTTGTGTTATCTCCAGAGCCGGATTTCACACTTCCTTCTCCTTTCCTGATATCTATCTTACACCTAGTTTGGAAATGCTAAAGTGGGGACATCCTAGCTCTTACTGGTCTTGACTTAGCTCTGGAATGGAGTACAGAAAATTAAAGGTTTTTGTCAAGTGTAGTTTGCCCTACCCTTTAGTTCTTTTGAAAACAGTATCAGCCAAGGAGACGTATAAAGGGGGATTTCAGTGCATTCTGGTTATGGTAAATTATTCTATCAGATACTGAAAGCCAATCCCTTTAGTTTGTACAACAAAGGTCCTGCCTACGGAGCTGCTGAGAGTCTTAGTTAAACATTCTTGGAGACACTCATGTCTGTGCATCAACTACATAAAATCAGAATGTCTCCAGAATTGTGCGTCATGCACAAGAGGGTGGCTTTGTGGACAGGTAGAATGGAGGAAAGGAGAAGAGGGCACAGCAGAACAGAGCAGAAAGAGAGGAAAGGAAAGAAATTATGTCCCTGGTGTAATGCCATGAGCACTAAGACAATCTGTTCCCACTCCTACCATTAGCTGTAGAGAAGACTCACAGAATTGCTCTGGTTGGAAAAGACCTTTAAGATCAAGTCCAACAATTATCTAACCCTACTGGGGCCACTATTACACCATATCCTTGAGCACCATATCTAGACAGCTTTTAAATACCTCTAGGGACGGTGATTCAACCACTTCCCTGGGCAGCCTGTCCAGTCTTTGATAATCCTTTCGCTATAGAGGTTTTTCCTCATGTCCAGCCTAAACCTCCCCTGGTGCAACTTGATGTCATTTCCTCTTATCAGTTGTGACTTGTGAAAAGAACACACACCTTTCTACAACCTCCTTTCAGGTAGTTATAGAGAGCAATCAGGTCTCCCCTCAGCCTCCTTTACTCCAGACTAAACAACCCCAGCTCCCTCAGCTGTTCCTCATAAGACTTATTCTCAAGACCCTTCACCACCAGCTTCACTGCACTCCACTGGATCCACTCGTGCACCTCAGTGTCTTTCTCATACTGCAGCACCCAAAACTGAACGCAGTACTCAAGCTGCGGCCCCACCAGCGCCGAGTACAGTGGAACAATCACTTCCCTAGTCCTGCTGGCCACACTATTCCTGATCCAAGCCAAGATGTCATTGGCCTTCTTGGCCACCTGGGTATGCTGGTGACTCATGTTCAGCCAGCTGCAATCGACACCCCCAGGTCCCATGCTACCAGGCAGCTCTCCAGCCACTCCTCCCCAAGCCTGTCGTGTTGCCTGGGGTTATTGTGGCCCAAGTGCAGGACTCCACACTTAGCCTTCTTGAAGCCCATGGGATTGGCCTCAGCCCATTGATCCAGCATGTCCATGTCCTGCTGAAGAGCTTTCCTACCCTCAAGCAGATCCCACCTAAGTTGGTGTCACCTGCAAACTTACTGACGGTGCTCTCAAACTCCTGGTCAAGGTCAAGGTCTAAGGGGCTGCCCTGACCCCAAACCATGACATAAGGATACTAAGCAGGAGTGGCCCAGTAAATCTTTGTTGTACACAGATCCCTTCTGAACTGCCTTGTTGGTGACACAGCAGGAACCTTTAAATTTACAAATATTTGGAATAAACTTGTAATTCAAATTCCGGGACATGTTCAAGGTATGGGGAGAGAAGCTTTTTAGTAACCATCAGGTATGGAAATTAAACTTCTCTGTAATACTTAAATGAATCACTTCCCGATGTTTCACAGTTTGAAACTTTGCTTACTTTATATGCTACACATGCTAATAACTGGTGCATTTAGCGTTTCTTCTAAGCTTCTAACACTAGAGAAGTCAGAACTGTGAATTTCTAGTAACACTGAAATCTGAAATTGTTTGTATCTCTTGTCTTCCTGAGGTAGGGGGTTTCCCCTTTGTAGAACTGAGAGAGAACATCTAGAGTATTTCTGCTATTAGAAGGATGCCTTGATCTAAGAGACAATGGAATTTCACCAGTGTGAAATCCACATATGCAATTTCACATTGGAAACCTCAAATTGGAACCTCTCTCATGTGACTGACATCCATCCTTGGAGACATAATGCATTTTAGAATGGTGTTGCTCACTCTGGTGTATGCCCCTCAGAAGGTATCTGCCTGGATGCACCCTAATGATCACGCCAAACGGCACCCGAGATCTGCCGGCTTGGTTCAAGAGAAAGGGCTCCAGCTTCCAATTGCTGCAAGACATGTGGCAAACTAAGCTGCATGAAACACAGAAGGTGGAATGATTTCAGAAACACCCCAGGTACGATGAGAACATCTTTCTGCGATGCCACTGTATCTGCAATTTGTCTCATAAGGTGCTTTATAAGATAGGAAAGGCATGCTAAAATGGAAGCTCTTTCAAGAAGGACTATGAATACTGGATGTTATGTAGATTGAGTTTCTTTACTTCCTATCAGCCACCAGACTGAGGTGCTGTCACTTGAATCAGCGCTTGTGAAGCGATAAGGAGTATTTTTGCTAACAGCAGTCAGCAGACAATTCTCCAGGGCTGGTTTTTTTGTGGATACTTGAGGGCACCGGCCACTTGAAAGAGCTGAAGAGAACAACATTAAAGGTACCACAGAGTCTCCGTGGCTACTGATCAAAACCTTGTTTCTGAAGAGCTAGCAGTGAGTCAGGTTTATGTTTCAATTCCTGAATCATCACTTTTCAATAGAAATGGTTCATTTTACGTGCCTGGCCTCAACATGCTAGTAGTTCCACTGTGAGAGTTGATCCCCACACTTCAGTAGATCCCAGTTAACTGAAGGGGCTACAGATCCACGCCCACATGGAACATTGGCACCAGTGACATTATCAAACCATTGGAAACGAAAAGTAGGAGTAAAGGATGGAAATGTACAGTGTGTCAACTTCTGTGTAAACACTGACAAACATCATTATGGGTGTTTATTATACTTCATTTCTGGCTTGTTGTAGCTAAGCTAATGGAAAATGATTTCAAATCAAATGGTGTTTTGTATCAAGCATTTATTTGTTGAATAGAAAAACCAAAACCCAAAAAACCCTATTTGCTCTACTTGTAGTATTACCTCCGCCCCAGGAGGAGATGGAGAGTTAAAAGACCACGAAAAATACCTTGTCATTCATATTTTTATTTATTGAGCCAATCTGCTCCCCTGCTGATGTAAATTTGGAGTAAGGGGACGTGTATTTACTTGATTTCCATGTAAAACCCACGCTGTACAGAAGGCCAGCGCCCAGCCTGGCGATCTCAGACACGCCAGCCTGGAGACAAAAGGAACCAAGTCACCTGCAGCTGAATGTTTACTGAGTTTTCGGGGGGACATCCTAGTTGATAAACGCGTGTCAGTTACCCGAGGCAGGGGGTGGTTCATCACAGCGCTGAAGAAGAGTGGAAAGTGCAGGTCGATCTTTTCCCAAGTCAGTGCTATTCCTCGCACCTTTGTTTTGCGTAATTTGGCCGGTAACGCAGAGACCACCAAGACGCGCTATAAAGCAGAACGGCGGGAGCCAAACGCCCCCTGTATGGCAAAGGAGGCTGCTGCGTGCTTGAAACCGTTGCCAACGGAGCTCTGGGGTTGCCGCCCTTCCCGCCTCCGCAGCCGGGGAGGCCTGAGGCGACGGGGTGCTGGCAGCGGGGGAGGGGGGAGGGGGGAAGAGACCTCGGTCCGGAGCCAAGGCGACCCCAGCCTCAGGACGGACTCCGCGCATCGACTGCAGCTTCCCGGTGCGGGAGGGTGGAGCAGGCGGCGGGCTGAGGGCGGCCCGGCTCTCCCGCCGGCCTCTCGCGAGGTTGCTAAGGGCCCTGGGAGACTCGGCAGCGGGCTCCGCCGGTTGCTAAGGGCCGCCGCCCGGGGAGACTCGCGGCTGTCGGGACGGGGAGGGCAGCTGCCGCCTCAAGGTGATTCCCGCCGGCCCGGGGGGGCTCCGAGCCGGGTTGGGGCAGAGAGTCGGCTCCCACCCGGCCTGGGACCTGCTGTCGCTTGAGCCGACCGTCCCACGCTCACACACACGCCCACCCGCGGAGCAGTGCTGCGTGACGACCCT
>JAAGNO010012153.1:69947-87013 GCA_033439905.1 Ceryle rudis
AAACATTGAACAAATATATAACTTCATAAGCAGCAAAAAGAATGTGACATATCATTGAGAGTTGCTCCATAGGTATCCCTACAGTCTAGATGATCCAGATTAGCTCTTATTAGATAGACTGAGCATGGCTGCATGACTGTATGTACATAGGCATCAAAAAGCTCCCTAAAGACTCTCTATTAAGTGTAAAAGACAGTTTCAGGGTAAACAGTCATTCAGTTCCTCTGGCACTTCTTTTTTGAAATCATCAGATCCTATGAATTCATTAAGGTTTTAGAAAAAACTCTGTATACAAGAAATTAAATATTCTCTTGTTATATTCCATCTTTCTTTTAACTTAGTGACTCAAAGACCTACTTGAAAAAAGCTAGATCATCAGTATTCATGTTTTGTCTGCTGACTTCTAAGATCTTCATGTATCTCTCTAGAGAAATATAGTTATAAACCTCACCTGATTTCTAATAAACTCCAAATTTCCTGTTGGAAAGAGAATTTATCAGTAGCAGTGGAAAATTTTAAACTCCTGGATTTCACAAATATAATCCTGTTGTTGCTTTGCCTCACAGTTGTTATTTTTTAATTAAACTATGAAGCAACAAAATACGTTGAGGTAAACTCAGCACCAATTAAAATAATAATGCATTGATATATGTTTTCAAGTAGTTGTTTAAATGTTTTGTATAAAGGTTACAGAGTTTGTAGCAAATGGCATGCTGAGTGGTCCCTGCTGTCTATGAAGTTAGAAAGGCATTCCCTATGGCTGCATAATTTTTTCAAAACCTCTTAAAGAATAGTACACATGTCCAGTTTAAGATAAACAAGGGCCCTTCAACAGCAACATATAAAATACCTAGCTCTCTATTTGTTGAACTAATGGATAAGGTGAAACCAAATGTTTTGGCAAACATTTCTAGGTTCACAGACAGAAATGGATTTCCCCATAAAATTAGTCATCTGCAGCTATTACACCAAATAAAATGTAGAAGAAATAGATTGTCCTAAAGATAGACTTTGTTGCTGACTACTCAACAGGCATAAGATATAATAATAGTCAAAGAGTTTTGAATTTCCTTTTTCGGTCTGGTTTTGTTTTTGGAAGCTTCCAGGCAATTATACTGACTTCTGCGCTACTGTCCTGACTTTGCAGCTAGGTGTCTTGATGACTGGTATATTTGAAAGAGAACTCTGGAGTAGCAATTGAAACCCTTAGTCACTGTTGCAGGTAAGTTTCTGTTACAAGCCCAAGACTATTTCCTCAGACTCTTTGAAGTTCTTTTCCCCTGCCACCCTCAAAAAATAAAACAAAAAAAACCAAAACTAAAGAAAAAAACCACACACAAGACAGACAAATAAAACAAACAAAATAAAACAGAATAAAACAAAAGAACCACCCTGACATATACTTATACCAATGCATAGTCACTAAATTGAAAGCACATTGCTAACATGCTTCAAAATAGAAGATGAAAATGTTCCCTGCAAAAGCAAAAATAAAGCTTTGGTGCGACTGCAGAAAATAGTGTCATGGGATATAGTTGACTCACCAATTTCAAATGTCTATTATACATTTGACTTGTTCCTGAGTGTATTCATAGCTGAAAACTGCAGATGGCCTTCCTGACCAAGTTATCATAAAAGGCAATATTCAGACGTTGACAACGCCCATCCAAATTGATTGCCTGTGTATATAACTACAAAATGGCATGTTGTAAGCCTGGATATTCAGTACTGATATTTTGTTCATTAGCAATTGTTTCTCAAACTTTGTTTCTAAAAGTTTCAGTAAGGTATAAATTATTATATTTATGTTTCAGACAAATGGTTATGACAGTTCTGAAGTGACCCTTTTGAGGAGATTCTCAAAGTTTATATTTTTGCCATAATAATAGCATTGATGTGGCTGTTAGTCTCAATCAGGAAAAGAGCAAGTGATTATATCCCAAACACTCCTGCAGATGATTAACTGTATCCCAAACACTCAGTGTATACAGGTAGCTAAAGAAAAATATTCAGAGAAAAGCCACTAAAACAAATATCCACAGAGTGCAAAGACAACAAATAATGACCTAAGATGTACCCTTGGCAAGGCTAAATTGAAGGGGAGTGGGAAAGAAGCTTAAGTTATTCTGAATTTTCTTAAGTAAGGCTGTTCTAGAGGAAATGTTTCAGACTATCAGGATGTCTGTGTTTTGATTCACACCTATGCTGTGGCCTCCAAAAACTCTTATATGTTTTATGCAATAACAAGCAACCACAAGCCTCATCCTCTGAAGTGTTTGAGTCTGTGGTTGGCATTGAGTATCTCTATTTTCTATTTTGCCTTTAAAAATATCTGCATTTTTACAGATCAAGAATATTACATTCAGAGAGAGGTGATGTTAAATAGGACTTAAAATCTGGTGAAAACCAATCTCTAACTAATGAAGCAAAGAGCATATAGCATGCTAACATCTGAAATCCGTTGTGGATTTAATGTTTCTTCATTAAATATGTAGACAATTTACTGTAAAAATATGATTAAATAGTTCTTTTCAGTTCTTGTGCCAACAAAGTAATAGCTCAGTTACATTCTTTCTGGACTTAAATACATTGTTTCCACAGAGATGATGACCTTTCCTTCTCTTAGACCCACTTCAGAGGGGTGCAGTGTTCATTCCCTTCAATGTGAAAAATGACATTGCTAGCTGACTATAAAAATTACAATAGGAGCTGTTGAGGCAGCTGTGACAGTCATAAAAAGAGAGTGTAATACTTAGATTAGTGGTCCTGCTAGCCCAGTGTCTCAGTTTCCAACACTGTCCAAGAGCAGGCATTTGGTGAAGATTATAGGAAGAATACAATCATGTAGCGATACTTCTTCAGGTTACATGTCCACATCTAACAATCCTTGGTTTAGAGAGTTTCTGTCAAAAACATGCTGCTGCCCTTATTCTTGGAAGGTAATCTGTGGCTTTTCGTGATACATGACACTGAACTGTGTACCAGCTTTATCTGTTCTTGACATCTACCTGAGATCATAAGATCATAGAATGTTTTAGGCTGGAAGGGACCTCTAGAGGTCATCTGGTCCAACCTCCCTACACAAGTAGGGACATCTCTACCTAGGGCAGGTTGCTCAGAGCCCCATCAGGCCTGACCTTGAATGACTCCAGGGATGGGGCGTCCATCACCTCTCTGGGCAGCCCATTTCAATGATCTATCACCCTCATATTAAAGAACTTTTTTCTAATATCCAGTCAAAATCTATCCTTTCCTAGCTTAAAACCATTGCTCCTTGTCCTATCATCACAAACCCTTTTGAAAAGACCTTCCCCTGCCTTCATGTAGGCCCCCCTTCAGGTACTGGAAGATCTCTATCAGGTCCCCCTGAAGCATTCTCTTCTTCAGGCTGAATAGCCCCAACTCCCTCAACCTGTCTTCATATAAGATATGCTCCAACATGACAGGGGTTGTTCTGTGTAGATTATCTCCCTGGGTTCAATGATGACTTCAAGCTGTGTGGTGCAGTCAACACACTGGACAGAAGGGAAGCCATTCAGAGGAACCTTGGCAGGCTTGAGAGATGGGCCCATGTCAATGTCATGAAGTTCAACAAGGCCAAGTGCAAGGTCCTGCACCTGCGTCAGGGAAACCCGAAACACAAATACAGGCTGAGCAGAGTATGGGTTGAGATCAGTCCTGAGGAGCAAGACTTGAGGGTGCTGGTTGATGAAAAGCTCAATATGAGCCATCAATGTGCAAGTGCAGCCTAGAAAGCCAATTGTATCCTGGGCTGCATCAAAAGAATTGTGGCCAGCAGGTCAAGAGAGGTGACTCTCCTCCTCTATTCTGCTCTCATGAGACCCCACCTGGAGTACAGTGTCCAGCTTTGGAGCCCCCAGCACAAGAAGGACATGGACCTGATGGAGAGGGTCTAGAAGAGGGCTACAAAGATGATCAGAGGTCTGGAGCACCTCTTTTATGGGGACAGATTGAGAGAGTTGGGTTTGTTCAGCCTGGAGAAGAGAAGGCTCTGGGGAGACCTTATCACAGCTTAGCAGTATCTGAAGGGGCCTACAAGAAAGCTGGGGAGGGACTTTTTACAAAGGCCTGTAGTGATAGGATGAGGGGTAATTGTTTGAAACTGGAAGACCATAGATTTAGATTGGAAATAAGAAAGAAATTTTTTACTCTGTGGGTGGTGAGAGATTGGAATAGATTGCCCAGGGAAGTTCTGGATGTTCCATCACTTGGTGTGCTCAAATCCAGGTTTGATGGGGCCTTGATCAGCCTGGTCTAGTGGGATGTGTCCCTGCCATGACAGGGGAGCTGGAAATAGATGATCTTTAAGGTTGCTTTCAACCCAAACTATTCTATAAAATTTGATTTCTGAACTCAGCTGTATATTCCAGGGGCCTTCTTGTTGCACAGGGACAGACTAGAATCCTGCCTGTGATGCCTGTTTTGGAATGTGTATGCTGAATGATCACTGAATGGCTTTATATGAACTCTTTCCCCAACAGCCAGATCTCAGAAGCAATTCACACTCACATAGGTGTTTCTCAATGCTATAGTGCAGTTATGTGAATTCTGGGTCAAAGGCATACAAATATCCATGCACTTGTATTTAAACCCATTAGGTGATACACATGCATTATGATCACAGATGACAAAGAGATTAACAGATAACCTTACCTTGGTAGTGAGCAAAAGAGAGTTGACTCCTAGTGTGACAGCTGTTACAGGATTCAGCACTCACAGCAACTGCATTAGAATGCAGATCATATCTCAGGAAACCTACTTTCAAAGAAGGATTAATAAACTATGATAAAGTGACATGTTATTTACATCAGAGGAAAGTAAAGAACAGATTCAAGGCAGTTTAACATGATGTAATCCCGGTTAATCCACAACAAACATTCCGTATGAAGAATCTTGACTTCCATTCACTATGAGATTTCATATTCCTTGGTCTATTATAATAAACTACTCAAATCCAACCAGAATAATGTGCAGTCAATTAATTCAGTCTACATTTTGAACTCTTAAATTTACTGCTAAACCAGACTCGTCTGTGTTTTGGAATTATGTGCTGGATCTGGCTTTGAATTGCTAAAGAAGGAGCAAAGAGTCCATCACAGCGTTCAAGCAAGGAGTGTTGAGTATTGCTTGAGACTAGTTAAATTCCTCCTTAAAGACTGTGCCTTTTCAGAAGTGCCTCCTTTTACAGCTGTGCTTCCTTCCACTCTCTTTTTGTTTGCTGTGAACCTCTGCAGAAGGAAAAGACACGCAGTTTACTTGAGACAATCCAAAGTGACTGACCACATATGAACCCTTGCCTGCAGGTGTGACACAGAAATACAGCCTTGCATCTTTTACTACACAATGGCAAGGATTCCCAGGTTCACTGCAACACAGTAGCTGGCATCCATCTTATACCAAAAGAAAGAAAAAAATCTGTGTTTTGATAGGTGGAAGGATTGATTCCCAGCAGACCTAATTATAAATTTAGGATTCAGGTGTTACTGTAGGTTTCTGTTAAATTTTCTCATTTTAAGAATTACTGAAAACGGTATTTTCCGCTCAGAATGAGCTGAAGCAGCTCTTTTTTTTTTCTGCAAAGATTCAAATAAAGCCTAAACTTAATTCTCAGTTCTGTCTTTCTCCACTTTCTTCCCATACTTGAGTGCTACTGAAGTTTGATAATAATCAAGAAAAAACGTTAATTCTGCTCCAAGTTGTCTTTTTTTTTTCTTTGACTGAAAGGTTCCCCATGACCTCAACAGACTGAGAATGTCAAATGAAAGTGAGATTTGAGAAAAATAAAAAGAAAAGATACAAAAATTATCTATCAAGGAGAGTATCAATTTCTGAATTTAAAAGTACCTGACTTATACTTTTCTTGCAGAAGGTACCTCCACTACTCTCTGTTGTTTCAGCAGAACTAAATAGCAACAACTACCTTTAGAATATAATACACCAAATTCAATCCTTGGTGATAGCTTCTGGCTTCATCTGTCAATTTTCATCAAGTTCTTTTAAATAACTTGTTCAGAAAGTTCTTTCTAAATTTATCAGTCAGCTAACAACTTGGTAGTCCAGATGAAGGTTTAAACACTACTTCCAGAGGAAAAGTTTCCTCATTTAAAATAAAAGTTTAAAGAAATAGAAATATAATTTTGGTTAATTTTGCAAATAGTCAATGCACAGCTACAGTTTCCTTTGAACCATACTTTATTTTAGGTCCATAGCTTGTAAATGAATCCTGAAACTCCAAACTAGAATTTTTGCTGTCTACTCATTACTTCTGCAGTACAGTACTTTGCACTTCCTCCTGCCTGTGCAATTTCCTTTTATAAATGTACAAACAAAACAATGAATTAAACATGCTATTGCATGTACTTTTTGGCAAGTATCAAAGATGAGGTAATTGAAGATGGTTATTATTTCCAGCTGTAGACTGCTAGGACATAGTGACATTTAAATAATGAGAGAGAAAGTAAAATAGGTATTTTGGTTTTAACAATACTGCCCTCTAAGCATCCCAACTCACTAATTTCTACTAATTATTTCAGATTATACCATTGTCACACAAAGTCTGTGTCTCAGACTATTTATATAATTTCTGATATGTGAGAAAGCCTGGAAAATGCTCTAATAACTAGATATTTTATTATTGCTGGATACAAGAACCTAGACAAGCCACTGTATAGAACTCTAAGACATAAAAAAAAAAAAATAAATCACTTACAGCAAAATTAAGCTTTCTTCCTCTTTGTTGAAGAATGGATAAATTGTAATACAGTAACTTATCTGTAATTATTACTCTGAAATCTGCAATAAACATATAAGATGTTTTGTAAGAGAGTTGTCAAGGTTTCCCACACATTCTTCTGCTTAACCTTTAGCTCAAGAACATTTCCAGTAAGAAACTATTGTTTCCACTTTGATCTGTTGTCTGGCAACCTACTGCAAGCTGCATTTTATCTGGTACATTTTTTTCTCAAAAATATATTTTTTGTTACTTAAGCATGTAGTTGATGGCTGAACATAAAGTGACACTGTTTCAGCTAAACTGTCCAGTGCAATAACCTTAAGAGATGACTGGCTCTACTGGGATCGAGAAGCTGGTTTAATTTCCATGCTCTCACTGTAATTCTGTGGAATTAGACACCAAAAGGAATTGTAAAGATCTATTGTTGATTGCCATGTGTACACTGATTTTCCATTTGAAAAATAAAACCAGCAAATACTTGGGATGTTTGAAGTCAATAACATTTACACATAACAATGGAGAGTACTGGATTGGGCCTTTCCTTTTTTCAGTAAATTTGCTAAAACGGCAGGATGTAGAAACACTTTTTAACTGTGCTTTGCAGAGGCTCTGTTAATGACATACAGCCTATGGAAATCTCAGCTACTCAGATTTTCCTGTTAGGCACAATTGGTCTTCCCAGGTTTGTAAACCATTCAGTGAACTTATCTTAAGAGGACAGCACACAACTTTCTTCAGTGCCTTCACAGTCATAATAGTGTTCTCACCAATGCTTCAGTCTATCCCTCCAGTTCCACATTTATCACAGAACTGCTGAAACAAAGGACTGCAGCTCAGCAATTAACTGTAAAATCTTGTCTAGCACCTAATTTCATAAATAATGAGCTGTAGAGAATATGGTTCATAACGAGTGTGAAAACTCTGCACACAACAGAGTTGCATAATAATGTAAATGTAAGATGACATCAATAGGAATTAAAACCCCCCTTAAGATATTAAAAGGCATCTACTTTTTTATGATGTAGAAAAGCCTGACATGAAAAAAATATTAATCTTGAATTATGTTGAGTAGCACCGCATTTCCTTTACCTTATTTTGTAGAGAAAAACAAACAAACAACAACAAAAAAAACCACAACTTAAACAGAGAAAACATTGTGTGTATATACACAGAATGTTGTCAAGTATCTATTGAAGTTTCTGAGATGGTAAAACCTATTCCACTACTTCATTAACCCAACTGCCAAAAGACATATTAATATTAGGAAAAATCAGGTTGCTCATTTTGTATGCTAAGATGTAAAACATAAGCAAAACCCAAATACTCAAGGCTGGCATATATTTTCAGTGATTTTTACTTCTGTAAACAGTTTGGTCATGTAAACATAGTTGTCAAGTTCACGACCAGCAACCTATGCGGTCATGAAGTTCCTCTTCAAATATATTAACCACATGCATCCGATGCAAGCTTAAGTGATTGATTGCAATGCACCATTGAAAATACACCTTATTTCCAATTTAAATATGTCTGGCCTCAGGTATATTGTGCTGAATCTAGTCATATCTTTCTTAGAAGTCTCATTTTATTCCTGTATTTTCTCCATGTGAAAGCATTTATACACTGTAAGCAACTCAACTCTGTTTTCTTTTTGGTGTCCTAAACATATCGAACTGGTTTAAGCCTCCTACTGAGAAGCTTTCCAGTCATTCAGTCACAGAGAGGCTAATTCTTATTAAATTTTTTCAGCATCCTTTTTCAAATGCAGATACTAAAAATATAAGCATAATTTTATCAGCAGTTTCTGTAGAAATATCATATGCATGACTTGGAATATATACCCAGTTCTTGCCGAATTAAATGGAACTTTAAAATATTCTTTAGAACTCGGAGTGTAGGATTAGCATGTTGAAAAGCAAAGGCCACCATTTTGGATTTTTTTTACTTTATAGTTTTATTTTTCAGTCTTATGAAATACGTTACATAAAAAATATATTGAGGTGGGGGAGTGTGTACGAAAAGGCAATGAAGCTGGTGAAGGGTCTAAAGAACAAGTCTTATGAGGAGTGGCTGAGGGAACAGAGGGAACAAGCCTCATCTTGCAGAAGAGGAGGCTCAGGGAAGACTTCATTGCTGTCTACAACTACCAGAAAGGAGGTTGTAGTGAGGTGAGTGTTATCTCTTCTCCCAAGCAACAAGTGACAGGACAAGAGCAAATGGTCTCAGGTTGCATCAGGGGAGGTTTACACTGGACATCAGGAAGGCTTTCTTCACCAAATGGTTTGTCAAGCATTGGAACAGGCTGCCCAGTAAAGTGGTGGAACCAACATCCCTGGAGGTGTTAAAGATAAGTAGACCAGATGCTTAGGGATGGTTTGGTGGTGGACTTTGCTGTGCTGGGTTAATGGTTGGACTCGATGACCTTGAAGGTCTTTTCCAACCAAAATGATTTTATGATTTTATGAAAATAATATCTGGTGAAGCCAAATTAATCAATTAAAATCAGTAGAACTCTTAGGCATGTAGTTATTTTAACTTTGGTGAATTGTAAGACATTACATTTACATTTCACTTTTGATGAGAAGCACCAGTGGGAAAGGTTGCACATCTTGTAGTGAACATGACTCATTTTTGCATTCTGTCCTCAAACTGAGGGAGATATATTTGAAGTATCTGCATATTTCACAATTCTTGTAAGTATTTGTGTAGGTGACAGTAGAGTGATCCTTGGTCTTCCAAAGCTGATTCATTTTCAAAGAGTATTCCCTTAAGGGTCATTTTTATCCTTTTTGACAAATTGTTTTTCGAACACCATTAGTTAACAAGGACTTGAAGTTTTGTCCTGCAACTGAAACAATTAAAAAAAGAAAAAGTACTTTGACTATCATCTACTGATCTAATGAGATTCTTCTCTTCATGACTCAGCACATCAGGTTTTCCAAAGTAAGCATATGTTTAAGAACTGAGATGAAAGGCGGAGGTTTACTCACATACTTATTGCTGGAAATGTCCAACAATTGATTTAGGGGCTGAAAGCTAACTATTTCAAGGATCTTTTTTATTTGGCCCAATTCTGCCCTCTTACTCAAGGTAGTGCTATAGATTTGAACCACGACTCTGATATCACTCAACAATGCAATAATAATAAGGACTGGTGAATTCATTCCTTCTACCAGATATTTTAGGCAAACCCATGCTGTTCATGAATGAATATTAAAGTTTATGCCTTGACTAATTTAAAGGTCATACTTGTTAACTGTTGCAAATTTTTGCCTATGGAACCTTTGACATTAAAAAATGAAATATAATCTTATAACATTCTAAAATTCCTTCAGCCAATGGATTTTGTTTCATATGATGTGGTATTTCACATCTTGAAAGCATGTCATTCCAAGCAGTGTTCTTAAGGAAAAAAAAAACAGAAGTATATGGTGAAACAGATTATGCAGACACCTGTAAACACCTAACCATAAATGAATATGTTGTAACCAGGATTGAAAAGGACATGATACTTCTTTTTTGTCATTATTACTTGGAAGAATAGGAAGAAATTAACTCACATTGCAAAGGGAATAGATAGTATATTGTATCTTGCAGCACATGTACAGCTTGCTTGAGAAAAGGTGAACACACTACTCTGGTATTCCTAGTTCATGATGAATAAATAGTGTCGGGCCATTTCAATTTCTTTCTCTGAAGTCTCATGACCTGATACTATATTACAGGGCTCCAGGGATCAAGTCTCATACAACTCTAATCTCGGGTAGACAGGAAGTAGTTTTCCACTAGTGAGATGTGGGACCTGCATGTTTGCAAAAACTTTACTGTGTAAAAAGTGGTCTGAAGACAATAGACTTAAATTTGTTACAGATCCTTATTTCCAGTCAAATAATTATAACAATCTGAAAACTGCAGGTATTTGAAATTACTGGGATATATGTCTTATCTCAACAAAAAATCTGCTTCTCTAAAACTATATTTGTAAACCTTTAGATTTTAATCTTTGAAAATTATGCAAGGGGAGATAATATAGTTAAACATACAGGATGCAGTTTGACTGGAAAGTGACACTGTCACCTCTGCATCAGGATACTGCAGCCAGTCAGGTCTAAAAATCTGGGACACATTCTTTCTACTCACACCCTTGTAGTTTGCATTCTGTCTGGTGTGCTAGTAATAATACAGTAATATCTTTTAGATGACATGTTAAATCAAAGTTTTCCAGAGATTAGCAATTACATGGTACATTTTGAAAAAGAGAAGGTTAATAAATCTGGTGTCCTGACAAATTTCTTCAGTAGTCTTCATAACCTCCCCCTCAAGACAAGGGCATAGTCTCTTTGGAAACAAGCATTCATGCTCAAAGAGACGTCCTGCTCAAAAAGCTGCTAAAAGATTAACGGATATCTAATGCTCTAGGACACATTGCAATATGCCATTTTTGGAATGCCACAGTTTCACGGTTGCATTAAAGCATAATTTTATTTCTATGCTCAGCCTACAAATTACAGATGGCTCTATTTTGAAGTGGTTTATTGAAACTCTGGCAATTTATTATATAGTAATAAAGGCCACACATTATATACAAAAGGTATAAACTGCATATTTACATTAATTAAAACGAGAGTTTGTATGGATTGAAGGTTGTGAGACTGATCTGGAATTTTAGCCAAAGAAAATTATTTCTGGTTTTACATAGTTACTATATGTAGAAATGTTACTGCACTTACACATATTTTAAAAGAAAAAAAAAAAAAAAAAAAAACCCTGGAGTGCTTGAGTTCAGTACATAAATTGAAAAAGTAATTTCATTTTCTGTATAGTATGCAGGAGTAGCACTTGAATTGGATGTTTTCCAGGTAAACACACACCTTAAAGAAAAAAAGGTTTGATTTAACATGTCATGTAAAAGTTATTACTGTGTTATTACTAGGACACTAGCCAGAATGCAGACTGCAAGGGTGCAAGTAGAAGGAATGTGTCCCAGATTTTCAAATTTTACTTGCTGCAATATCATGATGCAGAAGGGACAGTGGAACTTTCAGTCAAACTGTAAAAATATTGGCAGTTCTCAAATATAAAGTGCTTTTATTGCCTTTGAAAAGTTAACTAATTCTATCACAGTGTCTTCTTCATGAAAACATAACTTACTACTAAACAGGGAAAGAAATGTAGATGCTGATTTTTTCTGAGTGTTTCCAACCAGCATGTTGACAATTTGGGGGAATTACAGAAGTAAGCAATCATAGACATGTTTATACCATTTAAGAAAGAAATCTTTTAACAATTTGAAAATGCACATCAAGCATTTTGGAACATTTGGGGTGTGTTAGGTAATTAGCTTTCAGGTATGCAAAACACGCTTCCCTGTTGACGTGGAGGGTCTTTCAAACTGTTACTGTTCAAAGTATTGTACTCACTCTGACCCTTCTTTACCCATAGAAACTGGCAAGATTATATGTAATTACTGTCTCATTGCTGTACCTGTATAGACTGTGTGGCAATGGCTGTGGACCTTGAATGACAGCTTGTATATTACTGTTGCTGAATAACACAGCATGTAAGTTTTACCTTGAAACATAAACACTAACCTGTGTTGTTAAATGAAGGTATTACAGTTACATATTGGGAGGGGGTGAGTGTAATGTCTAATCTATGCCATGTGTATTTCTGGAGCCTGAAGCCCTCTGCTTGCACTTGGTGTGTTCATGGATGCAATGCCAGCTGCTTTGGACTGGGAGGCTAGGGGAACACTGTGACTCCTTCTGAGTGATGATTCCCTATTTGTTCACAGACAACAAGTTTGTTTTCAGAAACAAGGAACCTGTTTCTGGGATACTCTGAAAAGCTTGAAGAACAGAGTTCAGGTTCCTCAAAAAGGTACAGATTAATGTTGCTTTCAGGTCTGCAAAGAAATTGTGTGAGGGTGTTTATACACTTGGAAAAGGAATGATAGATCCAGTGAAGGTATTCAGATAAAACACTGCACAGCCTAACATCATGAGACTGTGATCCTTTAAACATATATTACCACCAGAGGATAGATTTGAACACATGGACAGTGCTGTCAGCCTCTCTGGAAGTCTGTGAAAATACTAGATGGAATAATTTGCAGAACCAAAGTCCCTGAGCCCTTACATTTGGGCATTATATACAGTGGCAAAAGAGATTTTATTGGAGTCATTCACTGAGACAACATCTGAAAAAAGGAGTCTTCTGGGAAACAGGGAGCCTTCTGGGAACTGACATTAGAAAAAGATCGTTAAAAAAGTTCGACTTAAAAGTAAAATGTCACCAGTTCTGAAAAGATCCTAAATATGAAGCATGTTAAGCAGAATAATTCTGTTATTTCATTCACTTTTCCATCTTCCATTCTCTATAAATGCAGATAAACTCATATTAATGACATATAGTGCCCACAATATGCCTGATGTGAAAGGTATTTCTATAGTATTTGGTAAGAGCTTAGCTCACTTGGCCATGGGCACAACTTAGCTAGAAATACATACCTGTTAAAAGAATGACAGCAGGGAGCAAATCCCAGTCTTTGCTCTACTAGCATAAATCTCAAGTAAATATCCTAAATGAAACAGCTAAAGAAAGTTCAGAATTAATTAAGGTCAAGCAATGAACAAATGAGGTAGTTTTAAGTCTGTCTCTGTTAGAAATCTGGCTGCATCACAGATTTCAAAACCCCCTTAATTTTGACTAAACTGCAAAAAGATTACAGGCTTTGGAGACTCTATCAACTGTCAGCCAGGAATAAAGAGCGTGCTGAAAATGTGACCAATGGGTTCTTGGATTCTGCCTGACCAAACTATTACCCTCTTACATCTGCACTGTGAAATCTAATGCAGTGGTCATTCCAGGGGCTCCAAAGCAATCCAGAGTAATAAATTAACTGTGGTTGGAGGTAGAAATGTGAGGATAGCTTTAAGGGTCATTCTGTCATCAAGGCCCATCTATCCTCACACTCTGTGCCCATCTGAAGCCATAAACTGATTTTTCTGGAGGAGTAAGAATTTAGCAAATGTATACACTTTTGTATCATTATAGCTCTAGGACTTTCTGACCCAGATGTGTTTTCTGCAGAAGATAGAAGTAACAAAGATTGCATAGAAACCACTGGTTTCCTTTTGTCTCCACAGTCTGTGATAAAGACCATGTTTGGGAGACTTTGTTTAAGGTAAGTGGACTATATGAGGTCAGATTATGCCACATACTCTCATAAAATGAAAGTGCCCACACTTACAGGACAGCTTTTATAAACAAAAAAAACAAACTAAAGATAAATAATATGACAGCCTCTGGAAAGCTAATTACTCCATTCCCAGGAGCTTTCTGATGTCTAAATATGATCATTATCCTCTGCTTCTGACCTCCTTAATGTGGTTAGCATAACTAATGTCATTTTATGAGGCAAGCAGCCATTCTCTGTGACCATGTGAACCATGTATTTGTTCCCTTTCCTTCATTATCAGGTCCTAAAGGTCTTGTGAACCAAGCAGACAAACCAAACAGATTTGTCCTTCTTCTGCCTACCAGCCTCAAGGTCCAGGGGTGCCAGGATGATTACTGCCTTCCTCACCTTTAAGGTCCCAAGCACCTGGCCAACCAGGTGACAGTGAAGACCCCATCACAAATCAGGGGATTGTAATAGCTCCCAGAACACTGTCTGTAAAATCAGTTCCAAGTCCTAAGTGGGGAACCTCGACCAGAACTGCTGCTGGACAGTTAAACTTGGGACCTCTCAGAGGCCAAGGATGCTTCCACTGTCCTCTGATTCTTCTGTGGATTAAGTGACTTGTATTCATAGAATCACAGTTATAGAATGTTTGGTGTTGGAAGGGACCTGAAAATATCATCTAGTCCAACCCCCCTGCCAGTGCAAGATCACCTGGATTAGGTCACGCAAGAATGAGTCCAGGTGGGTTTTGAATGTCTCCAGTGAAGGAGACTACACAACCCCCCTGGGCAGTCTGTTCCAGTGTGCTGTCACCCTCACTGTGAAAAAGATTCTCCCCTTGTCCTATCACTGGACGTCACTGAGAAGAGCCTGATTCCATCCTCCTGACACTTGCTCTTTCCATATTTATAAACATTAATGAGGTCACCCCTCAGTCCCCTCTTCTCCAAGCTAAAGAGACCCAGCTCCCTTAGCTTTTCCTATAAGGGAGATGTTCCACTCCCTTCATCATCTTTGTGGCTCTGCGCTGGACTCTTTCAAGGAGTTCCCTGTCCTTCTTGAACTGAGGGCCCCAGAACTGGACACAATGTTCCAGATGCAGCCTCACCAGGGCAGAGTAGAGGGGGAGGAGAACCTCCCTCAACCTACTAACTACACCCTTTCTAATACACCCCAGGATGCCATTGTCCTTCTTGTCCACAAGGGCACATTGCTGGCTCATGGTCAGCCTGCTGTCCACCAGGACCCCCAGCTCCCTTTCCCCTACACTGCTTTCCAACACGTTGGTCCCCAACCTATACTGGTACCTGGGGTTGTTCTTTCCCAGATGCAAGACTTTACACTTGCTCTTGTTATATTTCATTCAATTTCTCCCCTCCCAACTCTCCAGCCTGTCCAGGTCTTGCTGAATAGCAGCACAGCCTTCTGGTGTGTCAGCCACACCTCCCACTTCTGTGTCATCAGCAAACTTGCTGACAATGCATTCTGTTCCTTCATCCAGGTCGTTGATGAAGATACTGAATAGTGCTGGTCCCAGTACCGACCCTTGAGGGACTCCACTAAATACAGGCCCCCAACTAGACTTTGTCCGTTGACCACAACTCTCCGACTTCTATCCTTCAACCAGTTCACAATCCACCTCACTACCCAATCATCCAGACCACTATAGACCTGTCAGTCTGACCTCAGTGCCAGGGAAGGTTATGGAGCAGGTGAATTTGAGTGCCAGCATATGGTACATACAAGACAAACAAGGGGATCAGGCCCAGTCAGACCGTGGGTTTGCAAAAATCAGGTCCTGCCTGACTAACCTGACCTCCTTCTACAACATGATGACCCACCTAGTGGTTGAGGGAAGGGCTGTGAACATTGTCTACCTGGACTTTAGTAAAGCCTTTGACACTGTCTCCCACAGCATTCTTGAGAAACTTATTGCACTAGGCTTGGATAAATACACTCTGCACTGTATAAAAAACTGGCTGGATGGCCAAGACAAAAGTGCAGAACAGAGCTAAATCTGGCTGGCATCCAGTCATAAGTGGTGTTCACCAGGGTTCAGTAGTGGAGCCTGTTCTCTTCAATATCTTTATTAATCATCTGGATGAGGAGATTGAGTGAAATTTGTAAATTTGCAGATGACACCAAGGTAGCTGGGTGTGTCAATCTGCTAAAGGGTAGGGAAGCTTTACAGCAGGTCCTAGACAGGTTAGATCAGTGGGCCAACGTTAATTGCATGGGCAATTAACAAGGCCAAGTGCCAGGTCCTGCACTTGGGTCATAAGAAGCCCATGGCAAGCTACAGACTTAGGGATGTGTGGCTGGAAAGCTGCAAGCTGGAAAAGGACCCGGATGTATTTATCAATAGTCAACTAAATATGAGTCAACAGTGCTCACAGGTGGCCAAGAAGGCCAATGGCGTTCCAGCTTGTACTAGAAACACTGTGGCCAGCAGGAATAGGGAGGTGATCATCCCCTGGTACTCAGCACTGGTGAGGCCACACGTTGAATATTGCATTCAGTTCTGGACCCCTCACTGTAAGAAGGATGTAGAAGTGCTGGAGCATGGCCAGAAAAGGGCAACAAGGCTCATGAATGACATAGAGCACAAGTCCTATGAGGAGCGGCTGAGGGAGCTGGCGTTGTTTATTATGGAGAAGGCTGAGGGGAGACCTTGTCACTCTTCACAACTACCTGAAAGGAGGTTGGTTGGATCAAGGAGGGGGACAGCCTCTTCTCCATGGTGATGTGTGACAGAACCAGAGAGAATGGATGCAAGCTGCACCGGGGAATTTTATTCTAGTTATTAGGAACCCTTCATTTACAGGGTTACCAAACACTGCAGTGGTCTGCCCAGGGCAGTGGAAGAGTCGCCATCCCTGGAAGCAGTTAAATGGCATGTGGACCTGGTGCTTAGGGACATGGTTTAGTGGTGAGTTTGCAGTGTTGTGGCAAAGGTTGGGCTAGATGATCTTAAAGGTCTCTTCCAACCAAAGACATTCTGTGATTCTGTGATTCCTCAGTTTAGCTTCTAGGGTGCTGTGGGGGACGGTATCAAATGTTTTACTGAAATCAAGATAAACCACATCCACTACTCTACCATCATCTATCCACCTGATTATGTCCTCATAA
>JAAGNO010012154.1:0-58552 GCA_033439905.1 Ceryle rudis
TGGAAGTATTTTACTATGTTTAATAATTATTATTATTAAAGGATATTGTAAACATATGCATTTAAGTGGAATGTAGCAGGAATACAATCATGTCACTGATTTAGCTTTGGATTAATTTTCAACTTTCTTTTTTTGAGGGGTAAGCATCTCCCGCAGTAGCTGGAACCTGCACAGCGCTGTAAATGCTAGCATAGAGAAAGGATGCATATCCTATTCCCCAGCTAAATGAGCTGATTAAAAATATTCTTTCTTTTAGAAGATCTGTGAAATTTTCATCTCTGACTAACAATCAATTAAATATAAACCATATAATAAGATTAAAATTACAAGGTTTACGGAGTTCTCAGAAATTTTAAACATACGTATGGATGCATATGTTATACTTCAGCCTTTCAAAGAGAAATAGGAAACCTCAATAAATTTCTGTCCTAATAATGCTGATTCTTTGAGAAGCTAATAGAAGGGTTACAATCTCTTTCCAGAATGCCTTTTGTACGCTGACAGCCACCTGCATATGTGGGTGAGCCATGGGGCCCCAATAGCCATGTTGCTGATGCTGGTGGGAGCCAGGAGCCTGGATAAGGGCAGGAGCCATAAAGACTTTCCGGGGGCTCAGCACAAACTTTGCCTTTGCCATTTATTGCCCTGAGGTGACAGAAGTGACTCTGGGGTGCTGCGGCCACCCTGCTCACAACAATTTGATCAGTGCCCTTTTGGCCCCTCGGACTAATTACGCCTGAAGCACCCAGGCAAGAAAGAAGCTTTGTTCCCACCTTCATCCCTACGGGAAGGAAAGCCTCTGGCACAGGCAGGCTGCTCCCCCACCTGCCCTGCCCGCTGCAGCGGCTGGCCAGGGATCATTTCAGCCTCCATTGCACCGAACTTCTCACGGCAACAGCAAACCTTCGCGGTTTTGCCCAGTGAGCTTTTGTGCCGTCCGGCTGCTGGCAAGCAGGGGCTGCAGGCGCTCCCCCTCCAGTGAGGTGCCCTGTCCTGCTGGGATGTGTTGCCGGGCCCTGGCATGGCACCAGGGGCTGAATGAACGGCAGGGAGCGGGAGGCAAAGCAACCAAACAAACATTTCTCCGCGCATGCAAGTTGTCAGAGATGTCGGTCTGGGCTGTCGTGATTTTCAGTGTCAGCCTCAGTTTTTTCTGCAACTGTCTCCTAGTCAAGAGTTTTGCGCTCCTTTTTATTCCCATTTGTGATTTGGGGCAGCAGATTGGATGTGACGGGGTGACACAAGGACAGGAGCACAGCGGTCTTTGCAGAATAGCACGGGCGGCCATCGGGGGGGGACCCACACCTGCCCCCATCTCCATTAGCAAACGCTACCTCTCCGAGTGGGGCTCACTTCCACATCTAAAAGGTTATCTTTCCATCTACACCATTTTGGGAAAAAAATTTATCTTGCACAATAGTGGTATACTGCAATTAGGGAAGAGGCATCACTTTAGATAATGAGCATCTTTTTAAGGTACTTATGTGATCTGAAAAATCATAGCTGGGCTGGATGTTCCTTAATCTTGCCATCCACCCAAAGCAAATTTGCAAAGGAGGGGGTTTATTGTTTATTAGAGGAATTCTCTCAACTATCAGAGGAAAAAACAATTTCTTTGTCATTAGCAAAGTCCCTGGCTTTCCTTTGGCACATAAACAGTATACACGATGCAGTTCTAAAATGTGCTTGTCTGTAAGCCTTCGCAGGAGTCTGAATTGTGAACATTTCAGCGTTTGGATGTAAAATCTGGGATCTCAATTTAGCCTTCTGTAAATGCAAGGATGAAGGGCAAAGCACAGATCTGGGCATGAATTTTTAAATTAAGGGTATTCAGTTTCACAGTTTTAGGATGGCACCTATATGCAGTCGACAACCAAGATGTCTGAGCAGCTCACAGTCTGGAGTTTATTCTTAAATAGTCTGTGAGGCCTGGATTGCCTATTGTCCCTTGTACATAAGGTTCGGAGATGCATTGGCCCAGGCTACGCCAGAAAAACTTCTCCATGCAAACCTGGCAAATGGCAGTGGTAAAAAAAGATGGAAATAGTTTGTATCCCTCATCACCATACCTGTGCTCATCGCAGCCTAACAGGGGATGCATTTAGAGGGGTAAACCAGTCTTTTCCTGGGTTACATCATTATGCTTGGGGAGCAGGTTTTTTTCAGGATGTCCGAGGAAAAGCTATTGCCTGCTGCACTGGGCTGTAATTGTGTTTGGGTGGTGGAGCTGTGCTGGCGAGGCCGTTCTGGGGCACTCAGAGCCAAAGAGACCAAGTGACCATTCCAAGCCTTGCGGGAAACCAGTGCCAGAAAAGAAATTGCAGCACAGTCCCTTGTGTTGCTGCTCGCTGTCCCGAGCATTGAACCATCCCCTTTCTGGTCCCAGCTCTGTTTAAAAACAGCAAAGGCATGGCATTCAGCCAGAGCTTTGTGTTGGAGCTCGATGATCAGCCCCCCAGAAAAGAGATCAAAACCTTTCAATACAATACAAATCAGTTGCCTGTACACAAAGATGAACATAAGCCAGTGACTGTGGCAATCTGCGGCCAGTAAAAGTGAATGTAATTTATTTTAATTGATAGAGAAGTCTTTTTTTCCTAAAAGACCAAACGGGCTTCCAAGATGGTGCTGAAGGACTGGTGTCTGAGGGGGATGGAGATGCTCAGTGTGAGTAGGGTGCAGGGCTAAGACAAGCAGGAAATAAATCCACTGGTGTGTGAAATGTAAAAAGAGGCAACAGGTAGAGGCTCTTAAGGGAATGAAGTGATACTAGGGACATTTCACATCAAAGCTGCATGAAAGTCAGGGTGGATTACAACACAGAGTAGCTGGAGGACTATCACATAGGGAACCTTCTGGGTCTGAGTTGATTTGGCCAGTCTGAACATTGGGATCACAGGGAACAAACGGAGTATGATGAACATGCATCCTCAGTGCAGGGGCACAATGCCTCGCAGTTAACGTTAGACGTAAAAGGGACGAGATGTGAAATATTTCAGGGAATTGCACCATGGAAAAGATGGGGGGGAGTTGGGGAGAATAGCACCTCTGGGACAGGGCCCTCTGCATCTTTAACATCCAGACTGAGCTGGGGAGACTCAGGACCATGAGCAGGGATGGGTCAGTCACTGACTGAGGTGTGCTGACCTGCAATAAATCCTGTGGTGCAGGAGGTGCCCTTCCTAGACATGAAGGGGAACTGCTGTCCCAGCAGCCCCACATTGGTGTGACTGGGGAAGAACCTGAGCCCATAGCAGGACCCAGGCTGCAGCTCTCCTCTATGCAGTGAACCTGAGATGCAGACACTGCACTCAGCTCCATAGCATTGGTTGTTCATTAATTTGGTGTGACCAGCTGAATCATGGAGGGAAATGTGTTGTCAGAGTCACAGATCACAGAAGGGTTGAGGGACCTCTGGAGTCATCTGGTCCAACTCCATGCTCAAACAGGGCCACCTAGAGAAGGCTGCCCAGGACTGCATCCAAGCCACTTTTGAATACCCCCAGTTGCAAACATTAAGTAAGACAGATGCCATTTTGCTTGGCCAGTTTTCTACAGAGAGTTGAGTTTTTGTGGGGGATCTGAAATTGCTTACTTCTACCTGCATTGAACGTCAAGTTGGTGAAGTTCAGTACCAGTGGGGACACCCCACTCCAGCTTCCTGCCTCTGCACCATTGACAACTTCCATGCTGCTGAATGAGTGGCTGTCCATAGCTCTTCTAGAGCCACGGGGCAATGGCTTTGCACTGCAGTCTGTGGGGCTGAAGTCATTTTGGAAACATCTGAAGGCACAGCAGCTCTTGGATATGAAGGTGGTATTTCAGAAAGTGCAGTGGCCAGTTTGCCTGCTTTTAAATGAGCTGTGATCCAGGATAATGGCAAGACATTTTCAAGTTGCAAACATGGCAGGGGAATGTTTATCAGCCTTTTAAAGGGCTGAGCAAAGCTGCTGTTTTCAATAAACTTGAGTTTGAACCAAACGTGAAAGCTTGAGGTCAAATCTGACCTGAAAGCAATACTAGCAAAACCTGATTGAGAGAGGTGGTCAGATAACATTTGATAAGTCAAAATCTGAGACAGATTTTTTAAAATGCAGGCAGATTTCAAAGTCTGGGTCATTACAGAACGTGAGATTTCTGTGAATCAGCATGTTACATGGTCTGATGTATTGAGACTCAAACAAATGTTAGACATATGGAAAGACCTCTCTATAATGAGAGATGTGAAAAACAGGATGACTGTTTAATTTAGCAATAGGATAAGGAAGAGGGGCACATTAGAGGTATATAAGACAGTGAATATCACAGTGGAGATAAGCCTGTGCTCCTGCTCACTCTGGACAAGACTGTAATTTCTATTTACTTACGCATGATCAGCACTAGAAAATTTTCTCCAAGCACAGGTAATATGCCACTG
Organism: Ceryle rudis; assembly: GCA_033439905.1. Classification (NCBI taxonomy): domain Eukaryota; kingdom Metazoa; phylum Chordata; class Aves; order Coraciiformes; family Cerylidae; genus Ceryle; species Ceryle rudis. The sequence continues at coordinate 4,418 of JAAGNO010012154.1, forward strand.
GAACACTGTGCCACAAGGTACTCATCGTTGGAAGAGCACAAAAAGGTCACATAAAGAAAAAAATGTATTTATGTGTGTAATAAGCTATAAACCGTGTTTTAGCAAGTAAGCCAACCAAAGGTTGGAAAGAAATGTCCCCTGTGGGCCGCGTGTTTCCCAGACTGACCAATATGGGATCCTTGCACCTTGTTCACAAGGTCCTGTGGCCATTGGCAAGAGCAGCAGGTGAGATAGGTTATTGATCTGCCCTGTGGTTTGAAAAATTATTGTAGTAATACCTGCATCCCAGATGTCCTTCTGCACTTGGAAAGAGCCTCCCCGAGCATGGCCCAAGGGGACTGAACATGCAACTCCCCAGGGTCCCAGCAAACACATAGTGACCAGAGGCTGAAACAACCTTCCTGCTCTGGAAGTTGCATTTGATGTGTCTTGAAAAGGGACGAAGAAGAGCCTGTGCCAAGTGTATGCTGGCACTTAAATCACTGTCCACCTGACTGTGCTTCCCATGCCTGGCTTGGCTGGTGGTCGGTGTTCAACTTCATCGTGGTGGCACCAGCTGAGGGGCTGGGCAGGAGGAGTGGTCTCATGCAGAAGCTGTACATTTAAGTGTTTTTTGGTCAATGCTGCCCTAATTCTTAGCACACTTCACAAAGCTGGTAAGCACCAGTGCTCTCACTCACAAGTGGGAATACAATCGGCCTCTTCCTAGTTGGATGGGAACTGTGTTAGGAGCTGGGCTGGCTCCACGAGGCTGGTTTTCTGGGAGAAAAAGCAGTGTGGCAAGAAAAATACATGCCTGGACCAAATGGCAGAAATCGTATGGTAAAGCCTCTTCATATAATCTATATTCTAATTAATACTCTGCATCATCTAATCAACAGAAATCTTCTGGCACGCATGGTCCAGTTTGCAAACTATTCAGCAGAGAGGCTTTTCTAGCCTCTCCACAGATCAGGGTAATTAAGCAAAGCTGCTGGAGGGGTTTCCCTCTGCAGCTTCTTGAATACTAGGAAGGGGGAACAGCACTTGAAAAAAACAGGCAACCTCTGGCAACCTCCCTTGCCTGGCTCTCCCTGAAAGGCTTTCTGGAACAGAAAGGGGAAAAAAATTGCCTTCCTTTCCTGCTGCTGTTGAGCTGGTCTTGCTCCTGTTGTCTTTGTGCCAGCACTGACGGCCCATCCTGCTTCCCTCATGTCAAGCATACTGTCCATCCTAGAGCAGATGCAAAGGTGGCAGTGGGACCGCTCAACTTCAGAGCCTCTCCAGCAGCCTCTGAAGTAGAAGAGCACAGCTCTCCTCACAATATGCTGTGGGGGAGGAGGAAGGAAGGACTTTGGCCCTGTTTGCTTGTGCTAATTGATGGCTTCTGTTACAGCTATTCACACTTTTGAAAAATGGTAGCAAGTCTACTGATTTAGAAGCAGAGAATAAAAACCCAACAGACTCACCAGCACATTGGGTGCAGACAAAGCTGAATTCAGGAGTGCTCGGCAGAGGTGCAGTGAGCAACTGGGCAAAAGAAATGACCCACCTGAAGATGCTGAGCTCTTCACAGATGTGCAGAAATCCTAAAATACACTGTTTTGCTGTGATACAGGTGGGATACAGGAGGCACAGCCTTGCTTTACAGTGCTGGGCTCATGAGTCAGGGCTCAGCCCTGGGAGAGGCCTGCTTTGTGGCTCAACCTCCCTGCTTCACCTTGATCATCTGTGGTCGTTTCTGCCTCATTTATAAAATGAGGTTTGTGTCTCTAACTTCAGTGCTCTCTCTCTTCTTGATGCAGCCCTCTCTCCTGTGCCGGCACAGACAAATGCCTGGGAGCTGTTTGGAGAAGGGCTCCACATCCCCTCTCTCCTGCCCTGAGCCTCTTTTCCCTGCCGGCAGACATTGTCTTCTCCTGGGGGGAGAGCACTGTACCTTGCTTAGCAGTTTACATGCGAAGTCTATATTGCAAGTTGGAGGTGTGATCACAACATGCCTGGGTGAAACCCTGCTCGCTTTAATTTAGCTAGCTGAGATATTAATTTCAGAGGAAGAGACAGCAGTATGCACTTTGGAGCCTATGGTCTGGGTGGGCTTGCAGAGCCTGCGGTGCTTCAGCTTCCCTGGCATCAGTACCCAGGCAGCTAGACGGAGTGAGCTGGGATGTGTGAAGAAGCAGCACAGCAAGAGACGACTGCGCTGAGTGGAGAGAGCTGGGCTCCAGCCACGCACCGGGAACACCATGCGCTGAGTGGGGCAAAGTCTGGGCATTCAGCAAAGTGCTGCCACCCTCAGTTCCCCTCCTTCCTGGGAACCCGCTAAATGCCCCTCCCTACCCAGCAAGTCCCCGGCTGCCAAAGTCACTAATTCTCCTTTAAGGAAGGCAGATCCAGTTCTCAGGAGGAATTTATCTCTGTCAGAGAGACTCCCGGCACCCGGTGCTGCCGCTGCCGCCGCTGAGGTGAGTCAGGCGCTGCCGGCTGCTTGGCGGGTGCCGCTGCAGCAGCCGGGGAGGGAGAGGGGCAGTTCCCTGAGCCCCGCTTCCCTTGCCACAGCCCTCAGCAGCATCCGCACAGGGGCCTTAGCCTCTTCTTACAGCCCTTCACATACTCCTTGTGATTCACATCTGGGTGTACTCAGCCTGATAACTTCTTCTTCTGAGAAGGTCACACAAAATATGTGTTTAACAGAAGCGTTCTCTATTTTTAACATAGAGAAACCTCATAAAAAGTCAGAAGACTAATGCAAAATAATAAATGAGATATTTAGTCATAGGTCTCCATCACATTCACATTATAAACAGCTCAGAAATCATTTCCACTCGTGAGATAAGATTTAATTATAAATCATGGGAAAGGGTGAGATATATGTCGCCTGGAGCAGGGTGGTAAACATATTTCTGTGTCTGGAGGGAGAAAATAAAGAAAAGTGTGTGTTGTAATCACGGTGGGCCCTGTCCACATTTAAACCAAACTGCATTTCAGTCCAGGTGGCTGCCGTTCTCTAGAGGAGGACCACCAGCTTTCTGCTGAAGGCTCTGTCTTCTTAGCTACATTGAGGGGCTCTTTTCTGCTGTGATTTTGTGGTATCCAAGGCTTTGTTACTGGTTTCTTCCAGTGAAGCTGCTTTCATTCCAACTTAAGCTCTTCCTTAAGCAGCATGAGACCAGCTAGCAACTTAAATGGCAAATGCACGGCAGTAACTTTCCTAGCTGCAGAAGGTGATATAGACAAATCTGTTGCTGATACCAGCAAGTACTGAGCCGAGACCCTGTTTCTCATTTGGAGTGCATCGCTGTGTCTCCTTTGACATGTTTCTTCATAGCACCGAAAAAGAGGCACTTGGAGAAACAGCTTTTCTATTCAGAGAAAGCTTTGACTCCAGGATTGTAAATCGAGTGCCATAGTAGGTAATCGGCAGAAATCAAAGAGCTTACATGTTTACAAGAGAAAAGGTCAATTTATTTAAAGTAGCAGAAACTTGATTTTTCAGTTGCCTAACCTGTTAGCCTGTTCCCATAGGGTGAAACCTAGGGAGGGCAAGTGCCTGGATTTCTTGTGCGTTTATTTTGTGGGTTTCAACTATCCAGTTGAGTCAGAACTGCTGGTGGAGCATTCAGCGGTCCTCCTGATTGTGCTTCTCCTGCCGGCTGCCCACCTAGACACCTAGCCACCGTCCTTCAGCAAACAATGCTATTGAATGTGGGTCCTCTTCTGTCCAATTGCCAGAGTAAGGAAATGGTCCACTTCTGTTGGTGCTCTGCTTACCCAATGATTAAAACAGGGAGAAAATTGCAACAGCTTGGAGGGCAGCCCCAGCTTGGGAGCAAGCAGCTCTCCTGGTGCTGAGAACAAATGGGATGAGGAGAAGGAAGCTGTTGGGCTGTGCCTAGCCACAGAGAGACTCGAGAGTCTGTCTGATCGAAAGCTTTAAAGATGTTAAGAAATAGACACTTCTCAGACCTTTTACCCTACTTTTCCAGGGTAATTTGCTGTTATTCACATGCCACTTCGTGCTGCAGTTTTCTGCGGGTTCACATATAGGATGTTTCAAAACTGAAATATTGCATCATAACTTAGGACAAGTTTAAAGCTCAGTGTTTACAATGCAATACATCTGCCCTCCAACATTTGAGGAATTTTAACACTGAAATGGAATGGCTCTAACCCAGCCACATCCACCCAAACATCTAAGTGGTGCTGCAGAACCCCATATCCCCTCGCCACCCTCCTGCCTCCCCTCTCCTGGGCTTGCGTGGCTCCAGACAACATTGCCTCGTGATGCACACAACTTTTTCACTAACTGGAAATAGGAATCTTGCTCTATCCATTAGATACTGTATATGCAGTTTGTATATATAATATTTATATTTTTCCCCCAAAGTTGTGAAATATATAAAATATAATTCCTCTAGCTGAGAGCTCATCATTCCTATGACAAGGTGCAATCAATAAATTATGCACCACTTGTGGTTATTCTGCATGTCAACTCATATTTCCATGTCGCTGTCCTGACTGTTACTGAGTGTTTGTGTTGTTGTACCTTTCCACCTCCTCAGTGTTGATTTAGGAGTTATTATTCTGGGCTCATAGTAACTGCAAGAAAATCAAGTTCCAAGTGTTTCTGCCAAAAGAAGGAAATGAAATGAGCAAGTCAACAGAAAATTCCACTTGTCAAACACCATTTGCTTACGACTATGGCTTTGTTAAGGAAACTTGCGTTCGGACAAGTTGCCCGAAGAAAACAATTCGCCTTTGCAGTGAGATAACCCCCGTGCCCAGCAAGGACTCTTGGTCGCGACAGCTGTGGTCCTCAAATGAGTGAACAGGAAAAAAAATCAAAGCCACTTCTGACACTTACAAATTATATCTCCTGAATAATGCATGACGCATCCAGATTGGCTACAGGAGGGGGAGATGGGGGGATGCTTTTTCAATGGACAAGCAGACGGATAAGGATTGTATTATAAGAAGAGTTTGACATACCAAGAAGGGGGAAAAAAAAAGCAAAAAAAAAGCCCAAGTACTCACACACACTTTGAGATTGACTGTCAAATCATTTCACATCTGTACCTAAAGCAAACAGACATAATGCTAACAGCTTGCTGGAGCTCAGAAATGCCACCCACTAATCAGTCCACCTGTGGAATTCTCAGTCCATCTTGCAAGTCGTGTTCCCGATTGCCAAGACGCCTGACAAGAAAATGTATATTAAAACGTTGAGTAAGACTGGAAATACAATGTGGTGTAGTATAAACAGAATGCACTTGCTGGGCAGGAAGGCAGCGATGCCTTTTAATTCCTCACTCCGTGACCCAGTGCTGCTCGCTCCTGCCTTCACTGGCGCTGGATGGTGGGCACGGCTCACCAACCAGAAGACATATTTGCCTCCCACGCTGAATCGTGTCCCCCTTTGCTTTTGCACAAAAATCAATCAATCAATCAATCAATCAATTCCCCTCCCCAAAACCTCTGTCCCTCCTAATTGCTTTCTTTTTGCCTTTTTTTTTTTTTTACATGGATATAATTAACAATTGCTTCAATATAGACGTTGGCAAGATAAGTCTCAGCAAAAAACCCCACAATATTAGTCGAGAAATAATCTCTCCTGCATAATGAATGCGCCCTTCGGGGTAAGACAAAGAGGTAATTCAAAGGAATGGTTTGTTGCGATGGTGCGTTGCAGGAGCACAATTCTTCCAGGCTAAATTACATCGAGGATTACAGCACCGGATTGCCAGTCGCTATTTAACGTGCTGGCAAAATGATCATTTTGCTCTTTTCATCTCCAAAAGGAAAATAAAGGAATGAAAGGACAAAGTTTATTGGGATTGTAAGAGGAAGCAAGAAGGGTTGGGGAATGCCCCAGGGAAGATAATTATTCTGTACAAGGCACCATCAGAAGGTTACGGGGTTTGTGGTGTAGCAGGAGGCAGCGTGGCACAATTAGATGCTTTAGATACTCTTTTCTATACATCTTGAGCTTTTACATTTGCACAGTAGTCGTTTTCTCTCTCTGAGTACAAAATGCTATTTTAACATCTGTTCTTTTAAGGCTATTTGCTCTGGGAAGGCAGTGTGTTTTGCCATAAATTTAGGTCATTAATTTGTATCTGTTCTTTGTTTATTTAAGAAACAGGACAAAAGGGCAGCTGCCGAAACATTTGGCTGTGCCGAGGGGTAGTGGGCTCGGCATGCTGGAGTTGTGTGCACGACCAGCTTGAGTTTGTTTCTGCAGCTAGAGGACAGAACTTTATGGGAAGCCTTTGCCAAGGCATGTGGTGCTCCCTGCTCCACTGCAGCCCTGCCCTCCTCACTACCTGCTTTTGGAGGGGGGGGGCTGTGCACAGGAACGGGTTGGGGGGAGACAGATGGAAGCCACGTGCTGATGGCAAAGTAAAAACCCAGAGAGCTGCATGGGAACATCGGTATTGCTGCTTTTTTTAGGAGAGATTTATAAAACAATCAGTTTTCACTGTACTGACTTGTTAGGCTGCAGTTGGCTACCAAATGTAACCCGCTACAAGCAGGTCTGACCTATATAATTAGACATTTATAAACAGAAGCACAATAACACCTAGTAAATTGATTGTTAACAGCATTTAATGCTCTTAAATTGGTCATTAAGTGCTGAATAATTTCTGGGGTATTATTGATATTATGAAGCATTAAAAGAGCTTTTATTTATTCTCGTAATCCTAATGGACTCAAACAAATTGAATGTGTTTGAAAAGGTCATTTTTTGCTTGTTGATTCTGTGACATCTTCTAATCAGTTTAATCAGATAAACCAGAAACAATCACAAAAGTATCCTGAAACATCTTTAATTTCCAACTTCCCATTAGAAAGAAATGGGTGTATCTCAGAGACCCTGGCATTACCAGATAGGCATGAAAAGCCCAAGCTCGCAGTTCAAGACAAAGGCTGAAAAAGAGCTGATGTGCACACTGACTTGTACAGTCTCTGCAGACTAGCTGGGATCCAACTCTCTGCTGCTGAGTGGGCACAGTGTCCTATTTCTCCCCTGAACCCACGGAAAACCAGAGACGATATGTATCTAATAAGGTCCAGTTCAATGGGAGAAATGTCACTGCAATGTGCCACTGAGTAAGTTGTTTAGATCTGGTCTGGCTTCTGCTGGAGATAACGGTTGGTCTCATGGCAGCAGCATCAGACCCAATTTGCAGAACTGGTCCCCAAACCCAGATTCAGTACATTCTTCATTGACACTGATCTTTAAAAAAGAAAATTAAAGGCAGTACTTCTGACAGTTCAAAGCATGTCTCATTGCCATTTGTGTTGGCAAAGTATTTCTCTGATCTTCACTGGATTTTTAGATGCAGTAAATCTTCAAGTGTTTTGGGTGCCCAGACACACATGGCAGCTCCCAATGGCAGATTTTTAAACCAATTTAGGCTTTTACTTCCTTAATCAGTGGGAAGGAGCACCTAAATGTCTTTATAAATCTGGCTCTGAATCATGCACCACTGAGGAGCACACTATTTAGCAAAATCCCAGTGTAACTATTATAAAGGGGATTAAACCAAAAGTGTCTTACAGAAGTGTTTGGAGTTAATCCAGCAGTTTGCATCAGATCCACCATTTTAAATAATGAGACTGAGCAACATTTTTTGTTTTGCTCATATTAAAACCTTAATGTTACTACAATTTGATGCATGAGCTCTAGTACCAAGGTGCTTCTGAGTACTGTGAGACTGAAGGTGATGGTCATGCTTCTTTTCTGCTCTCCTAGACCATGCTACTGTCCAGACTTCGGAGGATCTTTTGTCCTATACACTCACAGAGCAGATCCTGTTGGCTCCTTTAGCTGTTGTGTCTTTCCAAGGCTCGAGCCATGTTCATCCCAGATGTGGAGATGACTCAGGAGAGGTGGGCTGGGAGCCAGAAGGAAGCAGAGTTGACTGGTGGAAGGATCCTGGAAAGCAAGAGTGGGCAGCAGTGAAGAAAAACTGATGGAGGACTGGGGTTAACAGGAGACTACAGGTGTGAGCAGCCCAGGTTGAAACTCTAGAAGCAAACAGCAGAGAGAGGGACAGGTTGGACAGCTGAAGGAGCCACAATCAGGTGAGCTGATACCTTTCCTTGGTCCTTACTGGAGCCTGAGGTCCACCACAGACTTTAGCATGTGCCCCTGCCCTGTCACAGTCATGCCAGCTGGGAGGGAAGTGAAGCTCAAGGCAGGACTGGAACCCAAGGCATTGGTTCCTCAGCTCCAGGAGCTGGGCTGCTGCTGGCACTGGCTGTGAGCAGTAGCTTGTGCAGCACAGAAATCTGCAGCAGCATAGGCTTTACAATGTGAGGAAGAAATAGTTAAAATTGCATTTTTCCAAGAGCATTTTTAGTGTAAAACAGGAAGAAGCAAGAGGGAGAAAGGCTGGGTGGTGTGTGTGTGTGTGTGTGTGTGTTCTGCCAGGGTTTTACACTCTGCAGCAAAGGCAACCCTCATGGGTAGTGGAGATATTTTCCTTTATTGCTGTTCTCTGGCCATTGCTGGCAGAGAATGTGCAAACTCATGTCTTTAAATCAGACTCCTCAGCAGACCACTGGGCAGATCAGACATATGAAAATGCACAGATTTCAATGTGCAAAACCCAGGGCGGGTTGGAAAGCCAGCTCTGCAGTCCTGGGATTTTGGAGGGCTTCTTGCTACATACATGCTCCAGAACAGTCTGTCGATGTGGGACAGCTCATTTTCATCTGTTCAGGTAATTTGATAAAACAGAGTAAGAGGCAAAATAGATCAGAGAGAGAAAAGCAAATGAACAATCCAGGGAATCAAACTAAAATTGTCCCACCTTTGTGAAATCAGGGCCCTCTGGAACATGCAAGCATTTTGTGAGAGATGTGGATGATTGTAGTCATATGTTTTAAATTTAATTTTCACTAAAAAAAATTATTTCCCTGTTTCAAATAATACAACATATTGTGAGCGCAAGCTATTCCATCTCTGTACCTCAAAGGCTCAAGCCTACGGCTCTTGCTCGTTCCGTATTCAAATAACACTCCTGCCTACTTGTGGATAGAATTTTAGAATGCGAATTAAATGCTGCACAGGTGAGAAGCAGGACTTAGGTACAGATCAAGCAAAATTAATGGCATGTACCACGGGGGAGTAGGCTTGTTTTTTTAAAGAATGAGCTGCTCTGTTAGAATCGCATCAAAACTTCTTTGTGGCTTTCCATACTTTCTTCAGGTAGAGTGAAAACTAGTAGCTGGAATGGGAAGATGAAACGCCTGGACCAAAATGGCTAATTCTTCATCCAAAAACAACAGGTGGTTTGCTGAAGGTTGCAGAGGCAGTTCTTCTGCAAGCTGGGAACTCATTTACTGGTTATTACATTCAAGAAAGCAATGTGCTTTGCACATGTAACCTCTCTGCACTTAACTTCCCCATCTGTAAAATAAGAGCAGCAAAATGCAATACTCAGCTTTCTGAAGTGTTTTGGGGTCTTCAGATGAGAATGCTGTATAGCTACATCAGTGTGTGTGCATTAAAATACACAGAGGTATATGTACAAATACACACATGAGATTTTTTTTCTGAATGAGAACATGTGCTACATGCTTATCTTTATATCTGTATTAAATGCAATTCTGTTTATATTCCAATTCCAGTTTTGCTCATGTCATCTCCATACAAATACGTCTTTTTACCTACATCTCACCATCTTGTCTAGATCATTTTAGAGGACTGAAATGTCTGAGTGGATTATTCATTACATTCAAAAGTCATTGTTTCTTTGATTACAAAACTTAAAAATGCTTAGTTGGAAAATGCTTAAAGGAAGAAGTATTATAGAATAGCAATAAAGACTGTTTTTACTAAATTCTGTGTCATTCTGATTACAAAATCGCTGTTACAGAAGAGATACACTTGCAGAAAGTATCCTGCCCTTTTCCTTTTCTTCTAACACTCTGAACATTCTCACAGGAGCATCAGGAGATTATTCTGTAGGAGCTATTTCATGTTTTCTTACTATTTTAAATTGATTTAATTGTATTTGAATAAGGGTCTCCTACTCTATTTACATACACAGTTCCCTCTGAAAGAAGAGCGAATTTGGCTAGCTGCTTTGGGAATAGGTCATGCTCCTACGTAATTATTTTTTTTTTCTTCAAACTAGTATATTTTTCATCAACGACACTTCACAACAGGGAAGAACGGGTGTCAGGTTTCAGTCTCATATGTTCTGTAATTTTACATTCTGTGGCAATGCCCACGGTGCTGGAATAATTTGAAACAGAACTACAATCTTTCCAAGTTTTGTAGAATAAATGTTTAGAATTGGTAAGAGTTTTGAAATGCAAATGTCACATTTTTTTTCGAACAGTATGTGATTAATTCTTAAAGTACTAACAATGCTTGCCTGTGCATGGAATTAGCAATGGGGATGGAGATAAGACACCTGCAGGCAAAAGAAATGTGTGTGCAATTTTGGACAGGGAACCTGCAGTGCTCATTGCTTAAAAGCAGAAACCCAGCCCTCTGAGAAAGGGTTGTCAAGACTTGTCAGTTGAGGAAGGTCCCCATGTCCCTGAGCTCCACAGCAAAATGCTCCCCAGGGCCACAGCCATGAATTCAGCTCTTCCTGACATCCATGGGGTGCCTCTTGTAGGCAGGGAGCCTACAGAAACCAGGCTGGCATGGGTCAACCCAGGAGGACACACAGGGACCACCTTGCTGCTAAGTTGCAAGTCAAATGGGGTTGTTGCCACCAGAACTGCCATGGTCCCAGTTTCAGCCAGGGTCGTGGGAGGAAAGAGACACACAGGCAAAGTGAAGTCCCACCTTGTCAAGAACTTTGAGTTACGCAATTGCAGACAATCTCTGTGATGGGTGAATTGCCACTTAGGGTCTTGATCCACATGAAAAGTAGAGATACCCCAACCTCCTCCCCTTCCTCAATATGTAGCACTGCTGATAGCTGTAAGCTGCCTCTGATGGTTTGGTAGTAAAGGGCTTGGACAAGAACATCCAGCATTGAACTTAAGAATACTTTCCTACCTGTTAGACTTGAGGAGAATTGCCACATCAGCAGTGAGCTTGATACCCCTCACCCTTACTGTTACAGCTGGGTTTCAGTCCCCTGCACCACCTGGCTTCACTCACTGAGACTCCAGGAAAAGGAGGAGTTCGCTGGCTCCAGCTGCCTGGTGGGTGGCCAGGAAAGTGAGCTGTGGGCTAAGGACCCGTGACACACAGACTACATGCAACAGAGAGAGGGAAGATGGCATGTGAAGGACAGTAAGACTTCATGCCCAGAAAGTCTCTGCTACCCATGTTCTGCACCAGATCCAACCACAGGACTGGGAAGGCCATGTTCTTACACAGGTGATGCCTAGGAATTTCGGAGATGGAAGCCTGAGGAGCAACCAAGACTTGTCCCAGTGATTCCAAGAGGCTTCAAACTATTTTTTAGCCCAACTGCTGCCATCTGTCTTTATAGGGCACAAGGAGACATGGACATGGTGTTCACACCTGTATTCCATTTAATTTTCCCTCATTCTCCTCCTTCTACAACAGAAAAAAGTCTCTCCCCCTGCTGCTTAAATACTTCTACTATAGTTTTGGTAGCAGCTCCCACTCAAAAGATTACCCTATTGTATCTTCTTGGGAAGAATGTTTGATGTCCAAGAGCTATTTGCTAGCCACATCCAAGTGGCCTGAATGGTGGTGGTCTCTGGAGATACTGCTAGGGCAACTTCCTCTCCCGAGTGACCACAGCAGACTGTTGGAAGGAAAGAGTGGAGAGCACTCCATTTCCTCTGCTGTGCCAAATCTCCTCCCCTTTCCTGTCCCCTCTCTCACCACTTACACTCAGAGATCGTGCTTCTTCAAACAGAGATGGGCCTGAGTCTGAAAATTTGCACCCATCCCTCCCATTTGGGCTTGTCAGTTTGAAGAAACAGAGGGTTGACTGCAAAAAATGCATGTGAATTTTTGCCAGGTGTAGTGGGATTTGGATTTCAGAATTTGCTTTAATCTTAATTCTATTTTATCCTGACAGCTTCTCCATTTAATACTTACTACTGCTGTTGAAAAAAAAGGTCTATGTGGCAGGCAGAAGTGTGACCTTCAGTGCTTTCTTCCACAATGTTTAAATAAAATACTCAATCATGTCAATGCAGACTGAAAGCTAGCAATGTGTCTTGCTGTGGCTAATCCACCCAGTTGTGATGACTGCTTGGAGTATTGAGTCCAAAGGCAAGGGCTGGAGTCCCTTCTTTGTACTCAACCTGCTACATAACACTAAGCTTGGCCATGCCTAAATGTCTCTGATGCCAGTTAATGCAGCTTTCAAATACAGAGATCATCATCTGTAAATATAACATTTGCCACCTAAAGGCTTTAAAAAACTTCCCATTTCTTGTAAAGAGAATTTCATGTAAGAATAAAAAGAGCTATGTTAAAGCTAAATTGGCATTATTATCTACAAACACAAGCTTAAATTAATAATCTTGTAAACTGCTAGCAGTTTATTTTATTGAAATCCCCTGTAAATGTGCTCCAACCCATTATATCGATATGTGAAAGATTATATATTGTTTTTCCTATGTTTAAGTTGGAAATGGTAAATTCTGTATTTTTAAGTAATTCTATTTGTTATATGGGGTTTTCTCTTGAGTACTCTCTTGATATTTGCAAGAGCTTTTCAGGAGTAAAGAATCTGTCTTTCTGATTATAAAGAGAAAGCAGTTCATGTGACATGAAGCTTTGTCAAATGCATAAAAAAGCTACCTGGATTAATTACTCTACTTCTGCTAACATCGAAAGCAAAATCAGTTCTAACTATAGCTACAGATGTTACTTCAAGGAAGATATTTTCAGCAGTACAGGTTATTTCTGACCATAATATAAGTGCAAGATAATTTAAATTAATATAAAAGATCCTTTGGGGGGCCATATTTTTTAATTGCGATTACACAATGAATATTTGATACCTATATTTGGCATATAATGAGGATTAAAATTATATTCCCCAAACAGAGATTTAATAACAATGTAAACTACCAAGAACTTCATTAAAGAGACTAAGGGATTAGAAATGAGATTTAAAGGTGGCCAAGGGGAAAATCAGAAACTTCAAATACCTCTCCTAATATAAATTGCAATATTTAATATAAAACATGAAGAACTGACGTGGGCCTCCCTCAACCAAAGTGCTAAAAAGCTGCCTTTGAAACTGAGCCATCCCTGAAGGAAAACCCTGTAGCTGAAGACCCTGCCCTCACCTTGAGGATTAGTGTGCTAAAGCCCAGCTCCAGTGGGAGCCACACTCAGCCCCGTACAGGCACGTGTCACCAGCTCCTTGGATGGGCTCCCACCTGCAGCTGGGGAGCACACAAGGCAGCTTGGAGTGGCATTGGTGCTGCTAGGTGTCATTGACAAGGCTGCGGACTGCACTGCAGACCTTCACAGCATAAGCCTCTACAGCTTTCACTGAAGAGCATGCCTCTTGTGTTGACAACAAGAGCAGACTCTTACTTTGTGGCACAGCGGTGGAGCAGGATGCTCAATGCTCACTGACCTGTGGGTATATTATGTATTATGCAGGGCGTTTACTCCTTCTCCCCGAGCCAGCTGTGAGCTGATTGCTCCCCAAGCCTTCCCTTACCTGCCCAGGGTAGAAAGCCCAGCCACGACTGCTCCATCTCTGGGAGGGTCTCATGGACACAGAACTGTGCAAAGGTGCCAAACACTCTCTATGGTGTGAAAGCACAGTATAGCTTTTGCCTCACTCAGGTTTTAGGGAGGCCGTTGTAATTCCTATGGCACTGGTGCTGCGGTTGGGGCAGGGAGCTGGGAGGTCCCAATATTTTATTCTAGTATTTCAGCCATTCAAAATGAAGAACTAAGATTTTCAAGAAAGAGTCTTCACACAAGGCTCCTAAATCAGTCTTTTGGTATCTAGACAGATACCAGAAAGCACAAAATAATTGATGACTCCATCAAGGTTCAGCGGCCTTTCCAAACTCAGGCTGCACTTTTTCAGGAATATGTCTGCATGCCAGAGCCCAGTGTCAAGCACCTTCTTCTCAGGTAAAACACACAGGGAAACTCACCTCCTTCCAACCCAAAAAGCCTCCCCTGACCCACACTGGGGACTCCTGTGCAGAACAGTGAGGCTGTGGGGTGCCCATTCCCAACTGCCTGGATCCCATCCTGCAACAGGAGGTCCCCCTCCAGGTATTTAATCTCAGGTTCAGTCTTACAGTAAATAATTATTCCCAGCCCCAAATGCAGCCAAGGTGTCTTGCAGGTTGCTCCCTTTTTCTCTGACAAAAGCTATGAGGCAGCTCACGTCCCCTGAATACATTTTCTACCACGTAAATAAGTCTAAGTACACGTCTGTCTTTTCATGAGCAGTGTTATTTCCAGCTGCAGCAGTGTGCGTCACTTGACTAAGAAGCTATATATACATATCTATACATCTATATGTATAGTTCTCTGTGTGTAGGTATGTGAGTACATACATATGCTATATATGGATGCATATGGATCTATAGGTATGCATTTGTGTATACATGTATCTGTGTGTATCGACCTGTGTGTTCGGCCAGGCGGACGGTTCAGAGCACGCACCCTGCCCTACCCTGGCAGATGTCATCATCTGTAACATTTCACATCTCAAAATGAATGGTGTACCTGCAAACTGCAGAGTAGTGCCTCCTCTCAGCTCAAATTGCTTTTGTTTTCACTGCTTTATTAATCATCTCCCGCTGATATGTGGGAGGAGATTCTGATGATGAATATGTGTTAAATAATTTGCAAGCATTCATTTTTTTGTCCTGGTTTTCCAACGTACCAAACTGGCATAAATATTGGCAGAATTTCCTTTAATCCTCCAAGGGATCCATGCTTTGCTCTCCATCCTGAGTCCTAATCTCTCTAATATGTTGTTGGGTCAGTTATCCAAGATGGAGTGTATACATCCTTTCCTGACTCATTTTCTTTCTCTTTCCCTTTTCTAACATTAGTTTTGACAGGAGAATTACCTCTTCCCTCTCTGCTCATCAGATAAATCTGCATCCCACCCTACGCAGAGGGGAGAATGGATGGAGCATCTAGATTTTTTTGGACATGAAGTGGTACCTTTGCGGGTCCCTAATTCACCCTTCCAAGTCTCATAATTGCCAACAGAGGTCTTTTTTCCTTCTCATAATGTACAAAATGATCTGCCCTTTCATGATTGCCTTGAGAATATCCCACAAAGCTGACGGTGAGGGAGCAGATGCCTCATTCAATTCCAAATAGAAGGAAATCTGTTGTCTCAAATAATCCCTAAATTCAGACACTTTCAGCCAGCTATTATCAAGAGACCACATTTTAAGAGCAGATGTGTTATTAAGGCTGAGAAATGTTATGAGTACTTCGTGATCTGACAAATGAATTCAGGCTATCCAGCATTCCAACATTTGATCTTTTAATAATTCAAAAAATGAAATGGAAACCTCTGGAAGAGGAAAGGGAGGGGGGTCCCTTCCACAAGACACTGACCTGGAATTTTAGGGCTGGCTTACATTTTCTGGAGAATATTGCCAGTGGATATTTGGGGCACCTGCTGCCCACACCAATATTATAATTTCTTCCCTGTGAGGGCTACACCTCTGCCTTACCAGTTAATCTCGTGGTTTTGCCACCCGGACTTGTGCTGTACGCCTATCTAATGAAAAGGTTCATTTAAATACAGCAGCATTTAGAGGCTACTAAAAAGGCAAGTCTGGTTCTCATCTCACTTAGGCATATGTGACTGCGCTGCCTGCCATGAAGCACTTCTGCTTCACACATGTGTGAGGGAGGTTAGAGATGGGGCCGGGGTCATGCCCAAAGGGTGATAACAGTCCATAAAAGTTTGCCTTGCCAATGTAACAGCCAACTTACGTTTCACCACGCAGTGCATAAAAATTACTGTAACTGTCTTTAAGCGGGAGTCTGGAGAAACTGATCGTTTTCTCTCCTGCCAGCAAGTTCCTCCCTACAGCTGACGCTTGAGCTGGTGTCCTCAAGGGCAAATAGAGCCTGGCCACCTATGTAGGCAGCAGGCAAGGAGCAAGCAGCACCACAACCCCACACAATAGGGAAGTTTGTGAGCAAACGTGTGTAAGAAGGGCAGGAAGGCACAGCAGTGTGAGGTACCGAGGCACAGCCGTCTAGACAGCAACCAAATGAGTTGTCTGGGTGTGCAGAGCAGCGTACGTAGCCATTTACCTGGCTGCAGTAAATTATCTCATTCGCCACTGGCGTTACCCACAGGACAGCTTGCTGTGGGTAATTTGCCTCCAGGCTGGCACCATGAGTGCTTTGTCCTACTCATAGAGACACAAGTGAGGAAGTCTCTCCTTCACCACTTAGTTGCTGGGTTTGGTAGCATTGACTTCACAGGTTCTCCCTTCCCCTCCTGAGTCATTTGAGCTTCCAGTACTCTATAGCTGCTATGTGGGGAGACAAGTAAGATGTGACAGACATACTGAGCCTTTTCAGCACCCACAAACTCTCTGCTCCTATTTGTGCAGCTCCAAGATGATGAAAAAGTCTGCTGCTTTTGAAATTTATTCCAATTCTGCTGGGGTCACTTTACAGAGGAGGCCAAGTATGCACCATCATTCTCAATGTGCAGACCAAGAAACCACATCACTTAGAGAGTTGATTTCTCCAAGAAAAAAGTACCAGGGTCAGAAATCAGAGGCACTTTTCCATCAGCTGGGTTGCACTACCACTCCACAAAACCACAAAATATTCATAGTCCTTTCTTGTCACATGTTCTGGGCTACACACACCTCTAGATACTTGTAATGGGAAATCCTTAGAGATGAAAGCAGACAATCCCTGCAAAAAAAAAAATCCAGTTAGAAACTGCATTGCCAGGGACCAGCCCTAGAGCTGGAAAGCTGCAGATAAAGCTTTCAGATATGCTGAAGTGTCACAGGTGCTCAGAATAAAAACTCTTTTGTGCATTTCTGGGATTCCTGCTCAGCGTTCCCACAGAAAACCATTTGGGTTTTCCTCAATACCCCCTTCAGTGTTTTCTCTAAACTTTGACACTTGCAGATTTGAGGTTGGAGAAGAGGCCACATGATCCCAAATGAAGCAGGGATGCAACAATACCAGAGAGCCACCAGGAGTGTCTCGCAGCACCCCTATCTCTAGTAGGCTGGATTTGCCACTACCGGCAGCAAGAACATGCTGCATTGGTCCAGGAACCAAAGCCAAATGCTGCTCAGATATGCCATCTGTAATAAATAATGATAACCTCCTCCCCCTCCCCCCCTCCACGCCCCCCAGTTCTGGGATTTGTACTTCAATTTGGTCATTCTGAGCTTTTCCGATCATTAGAGAAAGCCTCCTGCCTCTAAGCAGGTTCGTTCATGAAGCATATTTCCACAGCTTTTACTTCAGAGCTGAAAAAGAAGCAGCCTGCATAGAAACCTAGTTTTCCTCACTCAGATGTACCGCATTTTAAATTCAGAAACAAAGAGATGCACATGGGTAAGTGAAAGCACATCTTGCAGAGACCATCCGAGAGCTCCTACATCTTTCCGACTACTACCATAAACACAACTTGCCGACCACTCCATCTGAGGGAAGAAATGAGAAATTATGAGGGTCACTGAGCACTCCGTGTATCTCCAAGTGCTGCAGTTATTTAACGAGTCGGCTATTGTAGCAGCGACACCAGGAGAAGGGCCACGCTCCTCAGTGGGCTCCACACGCTCCACTGCCTGTGCACTGAGATGGCTCGGCCGCCACAGAGAGGACGAGTTAGCAAACCCCCCCAAACTGAGACTGTTTCCCGACAGCCGGGGCTGGGGTGTTATCCTCATGTTTGTGATTCTGTTTCACAGGAAGATTGCAGTGTGTGTGGGGTGGTGTGTTTTTTTTTTTTTTTCTTTCTTTCTTTTTAAATGCACATTTAGTCTAAGCAGTAATGCAGGAGATCTGAGGTGCTAATATATGATGTGAGGAAGGACTGAAGTCTCCTGAGGGGGGGTCTTTTTGGCAATGATTTGCCTCAGTGATAGGTTTGAATGAGGAATGCTACGTGCACCGAAAATCACTCACAGGACACGTGCATATAGAGGTGAAAGCTTGGTTAGTGCAAGGGGGAGCTTCCCCTCCTCATGGTGCCCCCCTCATGCCCTATTCCCCATCCTTAGGATACTCATTCTATCCTGATTTCTCCGTTTCTCCCTTCTCAGCATCCGTGCAATGCTTCCCCAGCAAATTCTTCTGCGGGTCAGACCTGCTAGTACACATGGTGCTGCAGGGCCAGGACTGGCACATTTCCAGATCATATCTAAAATTGATGGGATTTAACGTGTACATGAGGCTGGATTAGTGGGTAGAGGTTAGAAAAGCTATGATTTTCCAAATTGGATTCCTTACTCCTCAGGACAAGCAATGCCAGGTTTTCTGCTGCAGACGTAACCATCATGCCGTTGGCACAAGCAGCCCCACCAGGTTGCACCAGTTCTAAATCAGTTACTAAAATAAATAGCAGTACTAGTTAAATTAGTTATTTCTGGTCAGAAATGAAGATGAATTAGCATGAAAAAAAGACAACATTTTAAATTAAGAATTTTTTCAAGTCAAGATTTTGAAATGGAAAGCAAAGATTATAAAAAAGCAAGTAATAGACGCTTTAAAAAACGAGTGAGCCCACACACACTAACTTTCCCCCTATATTCTACTACAAGGCATCTCTGTGATCAAAGCTGATTCCATCAGGAGTGTTATGATAGGTGTCCTTACAGTGTGCATATACCATTCACAATATGAAAGAGCAAAATCTTTCTAATTGTTTCAGAGTTTATAAATGGTAGACTGCTTGACTGTTATTTGTTTAAAAGGGTAAAATCAGAACAGTGGTTTAATTGCAAGGTAGTATATTTGACTAGAGAATTTGTTTTTGGTGTGGTACAAAAAAACCCAGTTATCTGTATAGGCCTGAGAAAGGGATCTGTGATAAGGAAACCTCTAGTCAGTAGTCTTAAATTTGTTGCTTGGCATGTTTAACAGTACCACAGAATCACAGAACATTTAAGGCTGGAAGGGACCTCTGGAGGTCATCTTGTCCAGCCCCTTTGCTCAAGCAGGGTCACCTAGAGCAGATTGCTCAAGACTATGTTCAGACACTTTTCAAATATTTCCAAGGATGGAAACTCCACCACCTCTTTGGGCAGCCTGTGACAGTGCTCAGTCATCCTCACGGTGAAAAAGTGTTTGTTTCCTGATGTTCAGATGGATTCTCCTGTGTTTCAGTCTGTGCCTATTGCCTCTGGTCCTGCCACTGGGTACCACTGGCAGTAGCTTGGCTCTTCTTTACCCACTCTTTTCAGATATTTGTTCACATTGAAGACATCTCCTCTGAGCCTTCTCTTCTCCAGGCTGAATAGTCACAGCTGCCTCAGCTTCTCCTCATAGGAGAGATGCTCCAATCCCCTCTAACCATCTTTTTGGCCCTTTTCTGGGCTATCTTTGGTAGCTGCATATCTCTCTTGTGCTGTGGAGCCCAGATCTGGGCACAGCACTCCAGGTATGTCCTCACCAGTGCTGATTAGGGAGGAAGGATCGCCTCCCCTGTCCTGCTGGCAACACACCTCCAGTTGCATCCCAGGCTATCATCAGCTGCCTTTGCTGCAGGGGCACACTGCTGGCTCGTGTTCAAATCAGTGTCTAACAGGACCCGAGACCTTTTCTGCAAAGCTGTCTCCCAGACAGTCAGATCATGTGTGATACAAATTGCATGTTGTAGAGTGCAAATCTAGGAGGCAGCTTACTGTAATTAGAAGGATTTTCTCAGCCATAATGTACCGTGATACCTTGACTAGCTAGTGTCTTTGGCAGTAGGTATACAGGGGACATTGCTCTCTACAGTGATGTCTAGATAAATAATGCCATCAGTAGTGGGCAGAGTTAAGCTTCACAGAGATCTACAGCTGAATCTTTCAAGTATATTTTGCAATATCTTGAAAACTTTGTCTTAGCTTAGAATATCTGAACTGAATATGAAACAGACTCAACATAGGAGACTGTTTTTTTCCTTATAGTACATATCTGCATTTGCAGCCTGAGTGTGTTAATTAAGCATTCAATATAAAATTTTTTAGGGATTCCTTCCTCTACATTTTCTTCAAAAAATGTCTTGGGTAAATCTTGCTTGCAAAGGGACACCATCATTATTCTAAGCAAAAATATAAGAGAAAAAAGTCTGTTCTTTGCAAAGCTTATGTGCTCAGCAGGAGTTTATTTGTGGCAGTTACAATCACAAAAGGAGTTCTGAGTGATAAATATGTCCAAGCCTTCAGTGGCTTATCTTTATCAGTGCAGTAATGCTATACAGCACTAATGCCGTATTGTCAAAGCATCTGGGCTTTCCCATGGACAGTGTTTCTTCATCTGTGAATTCCAAGTTACACTAACCCTGTGGCCCCTTGTTTTAATATGTAACAAAATTTGGCTACTTTAAGGTATGCTTAAGGTATATGTTTTCCTGAAAGTTCAAATTTAAGTGTCATTACAGTACCATCCAAAAGCAGTCAGAGTGCTAGTGGGCAAGAGGCCAGTATAAATAAGAACATCTCTAACCCCTAGGGCAAGAAAAAAATTAGATAAAGTATCAGGAAAAAAGAAAAAATCCCTACTTTTTAAACTTCGGTGTTGTCAGGATCGTGAGTCTTCTCAACACTACTTTTAAAAGCAAAGCAAAGCACCTAGCAAAAGACTAAATCTATAAACCCATAAACCTATGATTATTCAGGTCAGTCATTTTAGGCTAGATGATGTCAGGGGGATAGAAGCTGCTTTTTTACCAGCAATCTAAGTACATCACTATCTACAGAGAATTTACCATCTTCCCATTATAATATCCCATCTCTAGAAATACACTCACTCCTTAAAAACAATCAGTTGCAAATTTGAATATAACCAAATTCTGTAGGGAAACATTTTGCTATGCATATTTTCCAGTATTGCTCCCTTCTCTCTTTCTCTGCATTCCTGTTGGTGGTATGTGAATTGATGTAAAATAACGCCAGGCAGCAGGACCTTTCCGCACTTTACCACAGCCTCCTTATTACACTGGGTTTAGGTAACGGGTTTGCACCTTTTTTTGTGTGAAGAGGACTTGCCTTCGCAGCCTTGCATGCAGAAAGGCCTGTCTACAGCAAATCAAGTTACAATTTTGAGCCACATTCTGCTTTCCATGTTTGCATAAAACTCCCACTGACATGAATAAGAGTTCTGTGTATATCATGCTGTGTAATAAATAGCATTCAAAACAGAACCTATGCAAAGCTTTCTCACTGTTTTGGGCTACCAATTTATCCTTGTATTTACAGAATATTGATGTAAGCAGATGCCCAAACTGCCTGTCATTTTTAAAATATTCAGAGATGACTGGTACTGACTGCAAAACCACCGGAAACTTTCTGGGGCTGCGATCTTGCTCCCCCAGACCATGGCAAAAGATGCCTTCACCCTGACTCAGCTCCGTGCACGCACGCACACTCACCCACTTGGCAAATGATGTGCAGCTGAGCTCACCCTTGCCTTCACTGGCACATCAATGTCCTCGCAGCTATGTTGTCTCCAAATTGGGGACAGGGGAGGAAAAAGAAGCACAGATCCCAGTCCACCAGGTTTTATGTGGAGGGCTTTTGTACAGCTCTATCTGCTTATTAAAAGGAACAGATCCTCTCTGATCCCTTGGGCTCTGAACCAAAAGCAGAGCAGCAGCTTCCGCAGCAGAGACACGACAGAGCAGTTCCCTCTTCCCACAACACATAGAACTCTGACTCTTCCTCATTTCCAGAATCAGAGGGAAGTCTTTCCTCTCCTTTCTCTCATCTATGACGTTCTCTCAGAGTTTCTGGGGTTTAATAAGGCAATTGACAAATAGCATCAACATAGCATAAATCAAATGCTAAATATTTATGTGCCATAAAAATCTCAGGAAATGCTGTTATCTTATGTCTACCTATTTCAGAACCTCAGCATGTTCATTACTTGTGCTAAGGGGGCCGGGGAAAAAAAAGTGAGTAACTAAGCTGATTACAGCTGCAACTTTCCTCGGTGAATGTCTAATACAAATGTAATGAGATGTGAGTGGGGCACACCAGATTTATGTATGCAGATTGTCATCAGCAAGCACTGCACTTAGAAATGTTGCAATGGCTCTGCTAGGTATGATATGCAGTTTCCTAAATTTTTGTGAGCGTTATCCATTTATTAAAGCTCTCCTCAACCAGTTTTGGCCTAGGGCATGAGCTCATTCCAGTAGCCATGCTACCCTCCCAGAGGCCAGCACAACCCCCAGTGCATTGCTGGCACCTTTCCATACAGTATTTCCAATGGAGGATGCCAGTCCTGGCCATCCTTGTCCTACCTGCCCTGCGAGGGAGTGGCAGGGGAGCAGAGTGCAGGGCAGGACTGGTCTTCCCAGCTGTGACCCACCACCAGAACAGAAAAACTGAGAGATGCTATTCAGCTTCGCAGCAGGCAGCAACTCATTGACTAGCGTCCTCCAACACTTGACTTCTTCCAAGCCAGCAAATTAGCTTTGTGCCTGCAGCCCATGTGTGTGTGTGTGCTTGCATGCCTGGGTGCATGCAAATAAGCTTTCCAAAAGCACCCTGTCCTTGCCGAGTGTGCTTTGGAGGTATGCCACTCCACAAATATTGGAAAAGCCCTGTGGAGCTATTTTATTTTATTTTTGAGCATTGCTACTATATGACGACATCGTTTCCACCCTTTGCAATTTTCCACAGATGATTTCTACGTTATTTCATGTTGATTCTAAAACCATTTAATAGGGTTTCCACAGAGCTCGGCCATCTCATGAAGGAAAATAAGTGGTTCTGCTGTCCTCAGGAAGCCAGAGGAGACAACTCTCCAGAAGATATCTGAATGCACACTTTGTATTCAGGAAGAGAAGTCACTGAGACAAGAGCAAAAAATAGCGGCTAGTAAATCAGAAATTAGAATTTAATTCTCTGTACAGGAAAATCAACTTTCAAGTCAAAGAAGTTCTGGCTACACAACATCTGTGGCAAGGCACCAAGCAATAACACCCTGTGTCATGAGAGGAGAAAGGCAGTTGCAATGCTGTCATTAGTGACGCTTCTTTTAAGAGCTGGATGCTTTCAGTTAGTGACTACTGAGTGATAACGGGCCCTCATGTGTCTGCACAAAACTGGTTCACATTAAACTTATTCAGTTTCAAAATTCTTCATTTTTAGCTGTCTTGGATGTGTCAATTAATTTTGGAGCCAAGGAGACACTCCTGTGCATTTTCATGAAAATAAGTTACTGTTTGTATGTTTACTCAGAATGGGATGAAAAATATTTGGTGATTTTCTACACCTCACTTATTGATGTACAGCTAAGAAATTTGACATTTGTGAGGTGTGCTTGTGGTATGAAAAACAGCAAATTCCCAGTCTTATTTTTTGTCTTGTAATTTTGATTTTCGTTTTTGAAAGTAAGAGCACAGTATCTATTTCTATTGTGTATTTTACTGTGAAGTATTGACCTTACAAGGTCTTTTAGGATGCATGAAAATCCACTTTAACTTGTAAACAACATGGAAAGGACAAAAGCATAGCAAATATTAAAGGAGAATTTTATTACAAGACCATGGTTCTGGCAGCTTTAGTGCCAAGCATTAATGACTTGAAGCTAAATTTACCATACTGTTCAGGTTGATTGGTTTTGGTTTTGCTTTTTTTTTTAAGTTTCTGATCCATCGGCTATGGCCTTTCCAAGAATGTGGTTTGGGAAAAATATGTTGTTTTGCCCAAAGTTAAATGTTCTGGCAACTTTTTCTTGGAACCATTGTAACATTCCCATGCTTCAAATCAGGGCTTGTAATCTGGCAGGGGATTGGCCTTGACTTCAGGGATATGTCTTGTACCATTTTTCTGAAAATCCACCTAATTTGGCCAACACATACTTTTAGGGGAAAAAAAATTTCTCACTTCATAGCTGTTCAGTGGAAACTGTAGATGTTAACAGATAAAGCCTCTACAAATGCCACTGTTGTGGAGCATCATGTCATTGTCTCTGAGAGTCAATGGAGACTAAACATGTACCTTCTCCATGAGATAACAGAGGATGCCTGAGGCCAGCATTAGGGGAGAGAATCCAACCTTTTTCTGTAATAGCTGCTCTAGGCTGAGTTAGAGCCAGCACCAAGAGGGGTGGGGCCCTCTCTGTAGTGTACAGGACTATATCTGTATGATACCCTCAGGCTGTGATTATGATGGTGGTCCTGCAAACATATCCAAACTTGTGTAGGTAGGTATTCATCAGATTGCCACTCAGCTGGCTTCTAGAGGAGTGGGCAGAGGCTCTGTTGAGGTCTCTGATGCAAATGACCAGAGAATCAGAACTGCAGATCACAAAACCTTGGGTACTTTCTGTTCAGTAAATTTACTGCCTCAGTGACACTCCTGGTAGTGGTTAACTTGGAGACTTCAAATGCAGAGGAGACAGCAACTGGAAAGAGGATGGAGAAGAGGATGGAAAGACTGTAGTCTGTTGACACCAGAGTTAGAAGAACAAAATCATCTGGGATTGGGATCAGCTAGACAAGTAGGCTGGGACTGGGAGCTGGGAGTCAAAAGCAACAGAGTATTGAAGTGAGCAAGCACAGGAGAGGAGCTATGGACAGACATTGGGATCATCTGTGGATCATCTGTGGCAGGAGGAAGGCTGCACCATAGGGGATGATGAGACCAGGGAAGGTGAAGAACAGAACCAGGGAAGGAAGACAAATGTGGTCAGGAATTAGTTATCAAGGATGGCCTGGGATCAGAAATAGAAGTGCTGAAGTGGAGATGGAGAGGAACACCAAAACTAGACAGAAAGCTCAGGAAAGCTTTACTAGGCCTGTTGGCCAGTAGGAGAAAAAAAAGTGTAGACCATAAATCAGAGAGCAACCTGACAGAGAGAGACTGGTTCTAGTGAGATAAGAAGCCCAGGCTAAATAAGTTTGAGGCCAAGAAGGCAAGAGAAACAAGATGGCAAGAGAAACAAGAGGGTAAGAATAGGGAGCAGAGAGGCTGGAGCGTAAGTCATTCAGAAGGCAGGAGACAGAACAGGCCAAAACAGTGTGAAAAGGAATGGGCAGACCAGACATGACCAGCAAAGCACATTTCTTAGTGACTTTCCTACAGTGTCTGGAAAGAACTGTTATAGTGAATCCCAAGGGATTTCCAGTTTGGAAAATTGTGTTCACAGAGGAGCACTGTAGATGAGACTTCTTTGACACAAGAGTCATGGCAGTCAGCATAAGGGAATTTGAGTTTGAACTTCCTCATGAGGTGTGCAGATAAATGGACTGGAAGTTGGTGGCTGCTTAGGAACACTTTTCATGGCCGGTCTGTGCTCACTGCACCAGAGAAAGTATTCCCCATAGTATGTATACTTGACATTTGAGAAGGCCCAATACCTCAAGTTTATAAGAAACTTGAGGAAAACTGGGAGTAGAAATTTGCAAAGACACCAAGAAACGTGTGTAAGAATACTCAGGTCATTGTATGTCCAAGAGGTGGAGCTTTCACAATTAATAAAAAAGGCATATTTGCCTGACAACTCATTCTGGTTTTAAGGCAAAGAGGAGCTACCTCTTAGGAGAAAAAATTGCAAATGGAAGGGCAACAGACACAAAACAAGGCATTATAACTTACCAAGTTTTAACAAAAACAAAGTATGTTCAAAGAGCAGGGGAAACAGCAGACTGAGAAGGTCAAGAACTATTTATTTAGCATAGTAAAGCAAAAGAAATTGGCATCAGCCTATTACTGTGGGGTAGGGGGAATACCAACATTGTTAACAATGCAGAAATACCCAGAATGTATTTTCATTCTACTTGGAAAGAAGTGGGACAATGTATCAGTACCAACTGAAGATGTGAAAATCCTTTCCAATCTACAAATAACTGGAGGGTGTATTAAATGACTCCTAGAGAGATGAATATTTTAAAGTTAGCTGCTTTGGATAACTAGCATGCAAGAGGTTGAAAAGTTTTGCTGAGAGAATCTCTTTCCCTATTATTTCTGGCAAATATTTGTATACAAAATCCCAGAAGGCTCCAAAAGATCTTCCATGATATAAGGCAAATCACTGAAAACAGATTTTCTACAGTGAATACTAAGATTACCTACTACAGTCTTTTGTGTAGAAGTCCTGAGCCCCACAGGGTTCATCTTTTAGAACTGGACACTTCTCATCTCCCTGTGTAATCCACCAGCTATAAACAGGAATAATTCCACCTCCTCATCTCCGAAAGGTGTTGTCACGAAGCTCATTCGTACAACAGTGGTAAGTACACTAGAAGAGTCTGCAGGAAAGTGAATGGCTCAACCTTCACACTGGGTCCTGAACAGTGTTCAGTGAATGAGCCACAGGGTCTTGCACTGAGCACAGACCCAATATAAATAGCTGCTCATTAAGCGAGCACCACCTGCTCCGTGAGCTGGATGAGGCAGGGGCTCTGTGGGACAAACAGTGCAGGATTATGCTCATGTAATAAAAGATTGCTGCAATGTGCATACACATAGAGGAGCCAGACTGAAGCTCCACCAGCCAGCTTAGCACTGATCTTTTCTAGCACTTGATTTTGTCACCTTTAGTAATGATCTTTCACTGTGGTTTGTGTGTGTAATGTCATTACGTAGTCTTTGGTAAGGGACTGAAGCTGATGTGAAACTCAGTGAAACCTCTTTTAATTGCCTTTGAGACATCACTGGTGTGAAGCAAAGCAAGAGGTAGTAGAAGGTGTAGACAAAAGGAACCATGAGACTGCTCATATTCCAGAACACATCCAGTGGGGAATTGGGGAGGAAAAGAGAAAGAAGAAATGCCAGATGTGATGCTTGCATGAAGAATGCAAACAAACCCCTCTTTGTCTCCCTAAGACCCCAGACTTCAGGGAAGTTTGTCTTCTGATCCCAGTTCTATCTCTGTGACTCAAGCTTCACTCTCCAGATCTGCAGTGTGTCTTCCCATTTATCTCTAACTAGGACAATTTCTGAGCCCTGTGTGAGTCATCAGTGGGTTTTATATAGAAACCAAAGAAGGTTCTTCCAGTCTCTCAGTAAGATATGCCGTGCTGCCAGGGAAGCACTTTTGGTTGTTCTGACGAGCAATTGTAACTGCTCTGAATTGCCAGAAATACCGTCTAAAGAGCAAAAGGATCATTTGCCATCTAAATCCAAAAGGGTTTATAATGCAATCTTTGTGTTGCCTGAGTGCGTTGATCCCACCTTGCAATTGCTGATATTAGGCTTTGCAAACTGGCCAGATCCCAGTGGGTATAATTTTCAGGCTGGCTAACTCACAGGGTTCGAGTGATGCCACTCAGGGGCTCAGAGCCAGCAGAGGGGAGGGGGCAGCATGCAACACATGGGAAGGGGTCTGAGTCAGGGCTCCCAAGAGCAAGGAGACCTGCCTCCTCTCTCCTTCCTGCTTCTGGAAACCACTCCTCACAAGCCAGGTCCACTTGCTGACAGCTACCTACCCTGCAGTTAGGTCCTGTCCTTTCTCAGCTGAGACAGGAGGGACAGGTGGCCCATGCCGGAAGCAGTGGCTGTGGCACAGGAGCAGGGGGAGATCCTGGTCGAGAGCCCAGAGCTGCCATGTGACAAACAGGAGGCCAGGTATTAACAGGTGGGTGAGAAGACAGGGGCTGGCTGCCTGCTCAGGGAAGCGGCCGTTTTAAAACCAAGGCAGCAAGGATCACAGGGAGAGCGTGCACGGTGGGGAGGGCATATTTTGAAGAGGAGGAGGAAGGAGCTGTTTTGGAATTGGGTGTAAAGCCATTTGTTTGGAGGGATGCCAGGGTAACAGTAGGTGCCCAGAACAAACGCGCGCAGCCATCCCAGCACTCAGAGCCCGCATGCTCGTCCTTCGCAGTACCTAAGTAGGTCAGCCCATTTCTTCAACCTTTCCTCTTCCCTTTCTCACTTGCTCTCTTTGTGGGAGGTGGCGGTGGTGGTAGCAGAGGGGCTACACCCATTTTCACTGATTTCCAACACTGTCTACGTGTGAACAAGAGAAGCGGAGAGAAGCTAAAGCTGCTTTCTTATTAACAGCTGGTGACAGTCCCTTTACACAGTGCGTGTCGCATTTCTTAGCCGAGGTAGAAAGGAGTGAAAGAGGAAGGCAGTTATTTAAAGTTTAACATTACAGATGAATTACAAGGATATTCTGAGGCTCACAGCCCCCCTCAGCAATTCTGCAAGCCCCGAGGCTGGCCTCACCACACCTTTGCAAGCGACTATTTTAGGCAAGTGTGCTCATTGGGTTCAGGAGGACGACTGCTCCAAGTAATTCTGGGATGCAGGTTTCGCACCACAGGATGCCAGCGGGATCCAGTGAAGGTTATGGACTGTCTAGCCTGAACTCCATCTGTGCCCTGAAGTTTCCTCTTGGCTGGGCACCGCTGAAGGACCAGAAGCAGCCAGTAGGAAGCAGTAGGCACAGGGGCTCATGGGGAATTTAAGCCATCTGAATGTGGCACTCAGTTTTTTAAGATGTTTTTTTAAATGCTGTGAACATATTGCACCCAATTATAATTGTGTTATGTACTCCGTGTCGTGCTATGAGTGCATGCCTCCTCCTAGATATGGAGGGGCATATCTGACATACATACAACAAGTGCACTGTTTTCTCCTATGTAGCTTCTCCCAGCCTGCGTATCACAATAGTATTTGCATGTCTCCCAGTAGGGCACTGAACTGTGTGGCTAACATCTGCCACGTGTTGTTTGTTCTGTCCTCCTCTCCCAAGGAAGGAGGTGAATGTAGTGGAGCATCTTGTTTTTGTAGCACATTTGTTCGGCTTTTGCTTTCCCTGCGTGCAGAGCTATGTATTTGTGTTAGCAAAAAGTAAGGGCGCAGAACATGTCCTGCAATTGGAAATGCCTTTATTTCAGTACGGGGAATTATGGCTAATTAAGTCAAATTAAAAAGGGAAGAGAGACTTGATTTTCTTTATTCTCAGCATACTCTGTTTGACAAATGGGTCTTAACCACAGATGACAGTATTAGCTTCAGCCTCTCAGACAAGGAAATCTTGGCTGCTATTCCCTCTGCCCATTTATCTATGAGAAATTTAAAGACACATGTTCCCACTTCCTGGACAAACACTCTTCATCGCTCTCTCTTTTTTTTTTTTTTTCCCTTCTTTTTAATCTAACAGTAATATATGTTTGAAATCTCCTTATATGTGTCCTTTTACCCTTTCTTTGAATGGGCAGCCTCCTACATGATACCCTCCACAGACCTTGCCAAGCAGTAACACTGTCTCTGGACACAGCTCTGTTTCATGGCAGTCTGAGTCTGCACCCGGTTTAGTGGCAGGGACACTTCTGAAGCCTATGACCATGGCTTATATGCACTTCTATCTTTAGGGCTGTATTGTAAGTATTTGCACTTTCTCATTATGCTGGGGTTTATTTACAATCCTCAATCAAGCAAATAACCGGTATTATTCAAACAACAATTCTAGGGGGCACTGAAACATAGAAAAAGCTGACTTTTCAAGACAGAAGGGAAATGTATTCTGTATTTTAGCCAGAAACTGAAACATTTGTTGAGCCCAGAGGTAATGTCCTATGCACTGGGGGTGTGTTTTTCCAGCTCTTACAGTTTGATATTTTTTTATTTGAGTCAACTTTTCAGAGTTTTTCTTACTATCAGTATAAAAACAAATACATATCCATGTGTCACTGTTAACAATGAGTTGTTTTACACTTTTTCCATGTGTATTTTGAGATGACCTTATTTGAAAGTCTCAGAGTGGGAATTTATTTGCTTTAAGCTGCAGTAAAATGCCCAGTTTCTTATAATCTTCGCCACTGTCTTCCAGGCACTTTGTCTCATCCTGCACTTGCCGGCTTGGTGTTATGACAAGAAGCAAACGCAGGTTCACGAAAGCATTACAGGAAGCAAATAGTGCCTTTAATCCTGGAGGTGTGCCAGCCCAGCAGTATCAAAGCTGAGACTTTCCCAACCTCCACCACAGGGCTCTAAAGCGGGTCAGGATCCAGCCTGTGCTGACAGGACCTGGACTCGGAGTGCTCTGGAGACATGTGCTGGCGAGGTCTGTGCAGTGACTCTGAGGTCTAGCATGGTGTGGGGTATTCCTGCGCATTCAACACCCATTAAAAGAGTCGGTTCCCAGGCTTTGATAGAATGTAAGACTGCAGTTTCTCCTCTGTGACTGTTCTTTTAATGTTAGAAATATTTTAGAATGGGAAAAGTGTCACAATAACAGCAAATACACTGAACATCAGGACAGGGCAATATGAAGCCTGCTCTACAGCTAACAAGGGGCTGATGGAGGAGCGGCCACTGAGCCCAGCCCCAGGTATGCTACAGGGTGGCGAGATGGCCTCCTGGACTGGCACCACACCTCTGGAACAGGCCTTCATCACTGTCAGCCCCCTTGCCACAGCTCAGCCCAGCCGCACCCCAATACACACTGCAAAGGCCCTGGCGGGTGGCCCAGCCCAGCCTTGCACAATGGCACTGGGCCCTGCCGCCCCAGTTTGCCTGCCACCCCAGCCGGGAGCAGGAGGCCACACCATGCTTCGAAGAGCTGGCTGCCATCCGCTCTCCCCCGCCTCCCCCCAGACATTTGTTTGTCTTAAGTACAGCTCTTTTTCCCTTGGGCTGCCACAGATTTTCCACCTCAGCGGCCAACCAACAGCCAGCACGGGTCGTTCGTTAGCGGCCGTGAGGAAGGCCACCTCTCCCAGTGCCGGGCCTTTCTGGTGAGGGAGGCAGGAGGCAGCTTTGCGTAAAATGCCAAACAACCTTTCTTGTTTTCCTTGGTTGCCAGGGTAGGAACTGACATTGTCCCTGGCGGAGCACGAGGACTCCCTGTGACATGGCAGGGACAATGGGAAGGTATGTTTTCTTGACCTGCTGCAGGAAATCCTGTGCGTCTTGCCGGGGAACGCAGCATTTTCCTGCCCTGTCTGAGGCTGGGCTGTAGCTCCTAGGGCCTGCAACAGTCCTGCTTAAACGTGCCTTTTGAACCTCTCTTAAATTTTAAAAGGATCGGCTCTATTGGGCACCCAGGTGGACCTGGGTGCTGTGTACCATGTCCCGGTGTGCTGCAGTGGCTCTGGGGGCTGGTCAGGGCTGGCCAGCCTCCTCCCTCCAGGGCCAAGAGGGGACAGTACCTGCTGAAAACAGTACCTACTGAATACAGCGCTGAGCTTCACAGCTATTACATGCTAACAGTTGTAGGGGTGACGCTGTCTCACTTGGCTGGAGCTGAGCCGATCTTTTTCACTCGCTATTACTGCTGCTGTTGATTAAATGGTTTAATTTCTTTTTTTTTTAAAGGAACAATTCAGAAAGTGACGCATTACTTCTGCCTATGGACAGAGGGAACAGCTGAAACGTGGGAGTCCAGACTACAGCTGTGTGACTACAGCTTTTTAAGAAAAAAAAAAAAAAAGCACATATTTTAGTGAATAAAAACTACTGATTCCCTCTGCTGGTGTTATGGACCTTATTTACTTACCATGGTTGTGGTGGTAGTGGTTGTAGTCACCAGGCTATCTATGAAAGCAAAAGTGAGACAAGCAGGAGAAGCTATGACCTCTTCACAACTGTGGGGTGTTTAAATCACAGCAGTCACCCTGCCTGGCCTCATTCCTCTGTTCCAGAAGATACATCTATAACTTCTCTTGGTTGTCACTTAGGGTCCTATCATGCAGAGCAGCTTAACTGCCACAGATGATTGCATTCATCAGAGGAATGGTGTCATTGTTAGGAAATAATATTCACACAGATAAATTAGAGGCAGAAGGGCTTCTGCAGCCCTTTAGAAAAACTTCACACTCTAAGACCCATCAAATGTTTAGGGAATGTGTGTGGATAATTTCTGAACAGGAAAAAACAGAACAAAACAAATCTTTTTCTATGGTGCCCACACACAGAGACAATGCCATTAAGGTTGGGCAACAGATCCATCAGAGAAAACAATTAGCCAGGACTCCAAATAACCTGTTTACCAACAAGTCCAGGGCAGTTTTTTTATGTGTTTCTCTTTCCCCCCCCCCCTAATTTCTTGCCAGGCAGCTATGGACAGGGGCATTCACATGAACTTGGTGCACTCTGTGTGCAAAATTCATGCTGCAAGGAGAGGGCTGTGCTTGTTAGACAATTCATTTGCAAAAGCTAATGGGCCTGTCTGGAAGCCTCCCTCTACCTTTCCCCTTTTCTTTTCCCTTTCAGAACAGATGCAGGAAGAGCAACATCTCCTGGAAACATTTGTGCCGGAATTGTGCGATTCCTTGTACTTCCAAAATAACCTTCCTTACACAAATGCCTGCAATGGATACATGCTGTTGGAGCATGAGGGACACCTCCTTGCCTACATGCTGTCTCTCGGTGGCAGCAGTGCAACAAGGCAGCTACCACAAGCATAATCTTATCATTAATCTGAGGATCAGGGACACACGCAGATGCAGGCTGCTTGAGGAGAATGCATGTTAGGGGGACCTCACATAAGCAGCTCCACAAAACAGATGTGATACGCAGTGTGCCTGTGGACCTCAATAGGCAAAACTTTCACTCTGCCCCGGGTGGTGTAGCTTCTGGTCCCATGCTCAGTGGACAAGGAAATATGTGCTGCTTTCCTGGAAATCAGCCTTTAAACCTAGCAGCTAGAGAGAGTGAGAACACAGGAGTCAAGACTTTCCTCAGAGCATTTCTACCGACGTGGTACACATCCTTTTGCATATTGATATCTAACCACCTACCCCTTCAGCTGTCCTTCCCCCTGACACTGCACCCATCCCTATATGCAGGAGATGAAGCGCCTCTGGGAAAAAATGTTTGCACAGTGAACATACACATATGTTGGGGTAGAGTTACAAATGTTGAGAGATTTTGTTAACTTGTTTTTTGCCCCTCATCTGGTGGTTCCTCCCCCTTCTGCATCTTCCCACTTGCTCTCTTTCCTCATCTGTGCTTTTTCTCCCTCCTCACTGTGTGTCTTTGTTTGTCCCCACCTGCCCTTGCCCTACCTTTACCCTCTCAGCTCTTCTGCCTTCTTCTGAGGTCCTGTTACCTCTTCCTAGTGTTTGGAAAATTAATATAAAACTGAAATCTCAAAGGGAACAAAAAAGCAAACAGTTGCAATAATCAGTTCTTCTTAGGAGCAGCCTGACCAGTGAGTCATTCCCAGGGCTTTTGAAATGACAACAGGCATCTTCTCTTGTCATTGCTGTTGCTGCCGTTATGTTCCTCACAGCAATGCTTACTAGCCAGTGGAGAATGGGGCCCCCTTATGCTTGGTGCTGCATAAATCATTTTCTTTTGCCTGGGGAAAAAAAGGAAAAAAAAAAAACCACAAAAAAGAAGATGAATGCGTGATTCAAGGATTTATTGCTCAGATTGCTTTGGGGGTCTTTTATTCCTTACCCTTTCCTATGTTTTTCTCCCAGGCTGCCTGTCCTGCTGGCCTAGACCTTCACCCCACCCCATCACTCTCTCTCGTGTCTGGCTGCCCCCATCTGATTTACCTTCCATTTCACTGTGTCCTCTCCTTTGTCCACCCGCATGCTTCTCTCGCTGTCACGTACTCCCTCTCCCGTGTGGCCAGACCCCCTGATTGCCTTCTCCATTCTGCAACACTGGGTAGCTTTTTACCACCTTGCTAGTGGAATCAAGAGATGCAAAATATTCAGTGTGAGGTAGACACTGAATGGTTAAAACTTGGCAAAGTTATAGAAAACTGAAAACAGGCTCTCATAGCAGAAAGTGTCAGGTACCACCAGCTCCAGCTAAATTAAATTCTGTCCCTGTAGTGTGTATGCACAGAGACATTTATATTCATATTTTTAACAGCCTTCTAAACTCTGCAGTTCACTGACAAACCCTTCATGAAGCTATCATTCCTTTTTTAACACCTGAACTTTAAAATGTCACATATAGCATTTAAAAGGACAGGCAAATAACCAAGGAAACATCCTAGCATGCATTTTGCTTCCTCTCCTTATGGTTGATCTAAAGTCCATGGAAATCAATGGCAGTCTTTCCATCTAGTTAGCAGAGTTCGCATCCGGAAGGTTGGTTCCTCCTAAATTTCATATTAAAAAGACCCCCCACAAATGTGGGGTTTTGAGCTTCCTTTTACTCATATATCTGTCAAGACTGATGTGCTGTCAAATGATCTTTTCAGTGCTAAATATACACCATTAACTACTAATAAAAAAAACAGGCTTTAAAAATTCAGCTCTTTTTGGCATCTGTACAGAGCATTCCACTTGATCTCACAAGATGTATGGTTTGCACTAGGATTGCAGTCACAGTTTTCTTGTTAAAGCTGTCAACCATTCCAGTGTCTATCTTTACAATGCAATTCAAACCTTGGTTAGGAAAATAGGCATTTTTGCTTGATCTATGATATTAAGATCCTTCTCCAGCCCCTTTCTGTATCCATTCACAGGCTACAGCTCCTGTTAAAACTAGGTTGCAACACGGAAACAAGGGAGGGTTGATCCCTTCTGTTTGAGACACTTCCTCCCAGTGGCAGAGATACTGCGGACATTAAATATTTCCTTAAACATGCTATTTTTTGGAAAAACATTTTGTTAGAACCACTTACAAGACAAAATTTCACTGTCTCATCTTATTAGAGTTACAAAGGTAACTCCAGGACGGAACACTGCCTTTTGACTGTCTTACAATCAGTAGAGAAATTCTCCTGAACATTAGGTGATTTGCTATGCATTGCGTTGGTATCCGATTGGACTCACTACTAGATATTTGATAATGGCATAGAAGAGGCAGAATCAAGTTCATCATTGTTTTCTTGTGAAAACTGATCATATCCTAAAGGCAAATGCCTAGAGCATTTTTGACAAGCCAGTGTAAATGTTCAATCAGTATTGCATGAATCGACTTTAATGTAATGACATAAAGCAAATGGAGAATACAGGTACGGGATAAACATATGTCTTCTAATGCTTAGGCACAATGGGGAGCCCCCTTATCTGCTTCCATAATGCGCCTTATTATGCTTAAGTAATGGGTATTAGAAGCCAAGCAGTATGTTAAATCTCCTCCTACACGGTACATTCCCATACTGCCTAGATACATATGAATCCTGCATGTCACATGTCATTACATTTTCTGAGACTATATCTCCATCCATGCTAAAAATACACAGAGAGAAAGAGAGAGAGAGAGAGAGAACTTGAGTGTAAGCAACAGATACTTCTGCACAGACCCTTGGCAATACCAAAGACTGAGAGATTTATACATGTGTTTATTATTCATCATTGTTTGAAGAAGAGCATTTGTGAAGATAACCAGCCCTAGGAGTTTTCATAGCCTGGTAGGTGCTTACACCTATCCATTTCCAAGATGGATAGTTTCAAGTGAAGCCCTCTCCACCTGTCTGAAACATCTACATGGTGGCCTGATTTTTTCCGAGATGCTTAGTTACAGAGCCATTCCCATAAAAATAACTCCAGAGCTATCCATAAATACTCTCGCTTAGAAATTCCAAGCAGTGAACAAATCTGTGAAACTCGTGACCTGCTGGTGTCCTGCTCCTCTGCTATCGAAACACAGGGATCGCAGAGCCCTGAGCCTGCTCTGGGAACAAGACACCTTCCAGCAGCTTCTGCCTTGCCGCCTTTCTCCTCTCCCAGAAAGGGTCCCTGCTGCAGGGCCACTCACCAGCAGCGCAGGGTGGCCTCCAGGAGTCCAGGTTGCAATAAGGACGGAAGGCAGAGTTTTTGGACCAGACCCCGCTCCCCTCCCTCCCAAAAAACAGGGAAATCATTTGCAGCCTGAAACCTTGCTCTAGGATCTTCATTCTTGGTGTTCTGGAGTTGGATTTGGTTTTATGTACGAGAGACAGGGGAGGAGCAGCAGTCCCCTGGTGCTATGTGTCAGGCAGGAACATGGCACATGCTTGAAGTACCCCTGGTGTCCCGGGCTTTTGCATTTCTGCGTGAACAGCCGAATGGGCAGACCTCTCCTGCTCAGCTGCAGCAGATGGAGCGGTGAGGCAGGCTGCGTGTCTGCAGAGCTGGGCAGTGGAGCTGTGCTCTCGAGCTCCAACTAATGAAGCTGATTTGATGAGCTGATTATTCTTGTGTATTAGTGCATCACTGACATGGTGCTCCACACTGTACCAGACACAGAAGGAAGGGTACAACATGGGACCCCTACTGAGCTTTCCACCTAGGCGAATGGGCAAGACGATCCAGAAGGAAGAGGTTCTGGGTGACAAGAAGGAGATGAAGCCCCTCTTTGTAACAGAACACTGCAGCTCTCTGAGCTGGAATGTAGCAGCGTTCCTAATTTAGACACTCTGGTTGAATTTTAAGTGGAAGTGAACAAAACATTTCAAAAGCTGTCCCTGTTCTCTCAGCAGGGAGACTTCGAGAATTTTCTGGGTTTGGGGAAGAAATACCAGCACAAAACTGGCCAGAGTTTTCCCAGGTAGAGATGTGATTCCTGGAAGCAAGCACGAGTTATCTAGATGTGATGGATGTAAACAAAAAGTGGTTGGATATCAGGAGGTGATTCATGATGGGAGGGATAATGATGAATAGGTGTTATGACAACAACTGTTCTGCAGCTGTAGCTCTCTCCTCTGCTACAAACTGCCAAAAACTCACCAGCTATCTCTTGGGACCTTATAATGACAGTAAACAAGGCTTGACAGTGTCCAACACAGAAGGTACATGACTGTTGACTTCCTCATGGCAGGAGAAATTTGGCTAAATAACATCAAGACGTGGAATTGCAGGTACGTGTTAGGTCTCTGGGTTTTTGCAGACAGTAAAACATCCCACAGACAACGTTATTCCTGCTTTACATAAGCCATTAATTATGTTATTAGTGTTTCTACCTGTGCAGTTTCTACAATTTTAGCCCAATATTCCTCCCTCAAAATGCAGAAAAGTACCCTCTGGGAGCACAAGGATGGCTTTTTACATATTTTTGTTCATTTTGACTCCAAATTGAACAAAACCAAGCCCCAGCAGATTTTTTTTTTTCAGGCAGAGTGGCAGTTCTGCTCTTGCTGAATCATCTGTGACAATGATTAGGCAAGAACACAAAAATAAACATTTCTTAGCAGCCAGCTTCCAATCTTCCCTACAAAGTATCAAACCCACCATTTAAAGGTCAGCCGCAGAGTTTGAAAAATACTACTCTAGGTAGCTTGGTTTGTGCTTGGCATGGAGAACAAGCTGTACTGAACACACAGAAGGTCAGCACAGTCCAGAGGAGGGACCAGTTATACAGTGGTGATCAGGTGCTCAAAGAGAGCTACAGTGTAGTCTTCATCACAGTATCTGGATGCACACAGAAATAAACAGGAGAGATTTGCTAGAGGGTCCAGTGTAAAGCTGAATGCATACAGAAGTGTGCTGGAAAGCAGGGCTGACATGTGAGAGTGTTGCCTGTAATATTTATGTATTCGTATATATTTGAATATCTTTCCAGATTCCTTTGATTCAAGTGCTTTATTCACACGAGTCCTATGCTTCACCCCATCCAGGAGGTTTCTGCTCCTCAGCTCTGTCATTCCTCATTATAACAGTCACCTATGAGAATAGGTAGAGAAACAAAAGGCCAGATGCACAGCTGCACAGATGAGTGGAGCACACTGTAACACAGGAGAGCAACTCTCTTTGGACATAGCTAACATGTGTGAACTTGCTTGACTGTTTGTAATCCCATTTCTTGTTGCCTGTTCTCACAACTATGCTGAATTTAAACATACAGCCACAAGTGTCCCCTTTTTCGTATGATAAGGCCTATTGAATCTATATGGTGAGGCATTAAGAAGGATGGAGATCCAGGAATAAGGAAGGATGAAGGGGAAGAAGGAGTGAAGATTAAGGCAGAAAACTGAGTCAACGTCACTGAGTTCCTTTTTCAGTTTTACCAGAAATTTTCCTGCATGCTGTTGGACAGGCCACTTCACCAACATGTGCCTCAACTGGGAAATCTGTCAAATGGGGACACCAGAAAGACCACACCATGAGGTCTTGCTGGGTGTCCTTGATGCATGTTTGTGAATTTCTGAGATCCCACTTAGGCTAGCACCATAGAGAAGCTTTCAACTAACAACGCAGAAAAGGAAACAGAGGCTCTGAGATCTGGAAACATCAGTCTGAGGATTCATGCCTGGCAAAGAATGTCAATCCTACTGCCAGGCATACTCTGCTGAACTTTCTGTGAGGCAATTCTTCCTGTTTCTACACAACAGCAAATATCCCATGAGGTATGAAAGACCACTGACATGTACTTCACCACATTTCCATTGCAGACCAAAGTACTCGATTAAAATTTCAGAGTTGTGGGATGGTGCAAGGAGTGGTGAGTTCAAGGACCAAGAGTGAGAGGAAATTCCAGTTCCCACTCTATCACTTCTACAGCCATTGTAGATCCAATGCCTTTACAACTGAAAAGTTGTGTGGACAGAAAGTCTGAGTTTCCCACGCAGAATCTACAAACCAGAATCTCATTCATACCAGAGAATCACTGGACACCCACTCCCTACCTTGTGCCTTGGAAAGCTGAGATGAGAAGATGTTCACACAGCAGATGACATCTGCTATCCAAGGTCCCCTCTGCTCCGTAGTGGCATGGGATTGGGTTGGGCATGTAGCTGAACTGCACAACTTCATGGTGCAGGCCTTTCTGTCTCTCTTACCTCCAGAAGCAGAGATCTGGGTTACACAGACAGACCTCTAGCTCAAGAGCTCTGCTGCCAGTCCTGAGCTATTAGCCCACCACAGGAGCTGTACAGGAGAGTCACAGAG
Organism: Ceryle rudis; assembly: GCA_033439905.1. Classification (NCBI taxonomy): domain Eukaryota; kingdom Metazoa; phylum Chordata; class Aves; order Coraciiformes; family Cerylidae; genus Ceryle; species Ceryle rudis. The sequence goes on from JAAGNO010012154.1 coordinate 43,240, forward strand.
GCAGAGCACACCTACCCTTCAGAGCCACATTCAACACTTGCCTGTGAGCTGCTCCAGGAGCTCATACTCCACTCAGCTTCTTGATACATATTTTCTGATTGTCAGTCTCATGAAAATTTTGGTAAGAAGTTTCCTGAGCCAAGGAAAATGTCTGCCTGCTCCATATCTGTGCTATTGTGACAGTGTAGGACCCCACATTTTGAGATTGGACAGGAAGAGATAGGTTGCTTTGGAAGACTCTCTTATCTGAGGTTTACTGAACTTTTGTTATTAAATTGCTGATCTCTAGTCCATTTCTCCATTGACTACATAGGATATCTAACTTACGTCTCAGGGACTTGTCTCAGATCTCCTCCCAAAGCTTTGGTAAGATAAAACCAGACCTGAATGTGCCATGACCTCCACAGCAGTTAGTAAGATGGGTGAGCTGTGCTCGTGTCCTTGTGCTTTCAGCTGTGTATTTCTGTTTGTTATGAATCCTTTTTCCTCTCCTTCTCCCTCTCTAGCTCCTTTTTTTTCCATCCCTTTTTTTCAGGGATGAATACATAACTCCCTATCTTTTTATGAAGCAGTTATACAACACCTAGAACAGCACCCAGGCACACAATGCTCTGGTCCATGATGGAGACCTCTCAGTACTCCTGCAATCCCTTAAATCTGACCATCAAGTAACATCTATTGTTAACATCAAGTTCTGAGTCAGCTTCCTCTACCATCGTTGTGCATGCAAAATAAACATATTTCTCCGCACAGATCATTAAGACTAACATGACTGCTTATATTCTGAGCTGTGCTATAGCTGTCTTCTTGGTAAAATACAGAAAGTTTACCAAAAAAAAAAAATTATTCACTTTAAATGACTACTGAAGGAATGCCTAGTGGATAAATCAGGTATTTCCAGACTGGGAAGGTGGCACCTGTCAGTGACATCCCCTGATGAAAGCTTTGGGAATGATGACCTAGTATGGTGGCATGTTTATGTGAACAGCCTCTCTCTACACGTTTTGTGACAGGATCTGAAGAGTGAAGGATTAAGGATATATTGGTTATCAACTGCTTTTTAGATGAGTTTCTTAATACAATGAGACTTAAAGGCAATCTGGTAGGGTGCTGTGAAATCTATAGATATGTATGAAACAGTAAGCAAACCTAAAAGGCTGCATTTTTTGAATGTGACTTGGTAGTTTTCTAGCAGGGTTATAAAACAGAAAAGACCTGCATTTGGATTATTGGTTGGAAGACTTGTTGCTTACCTAAATCTTAAGCCAAACTGTTTCTGACATGAAAGTTGGGAGGAGATGATTCTCCTACACTCTGCCTGCAGCCACTCTGCCTTGTACTAGAGGTGAGGTGTTGGTGAGAGTTGCCAAGAAAATGAGAGGCAGCATCTAGAGAGGGAGAGGTAGAAACCTAAGCCAGGACACCTGGGAAATGATCTGATCCAGCACATGCACCTACCCAGCAGGGTGAATCTAGATATCAGATATCTTCACACCTCATATTTCCCTCCTTTATTCCTAAAAACCCCAAATTTTTTCTTAAGAGCACAACCATGCCCTAAAAAAGTTTGCTCTGACAACCTAATCCTGAATGTTGGGGTTTTTTTCCTAGGAAAGGAGGGTAAACACAGTGGAGCATAAAGGAGACTACAGCTACAAGTGAGGCAGAAGCTTATGTAGAAGACAAATGCTGGAGAGCTTGCTAGTAAAGGGCCAGAGTAAATAATTTCCTCAAAATTAAGTGTATGCAAGAAGTAGCAGACAGTGACTATGGGAAAACCTGTCAGAACAAAGTACCAGTCTTCCATTCTCTCCTAACTTCAGACGCAGCCAAATGCACAAGAATGGGGTTGGGGGCTGTTCATAAATAGTCTGGCTGCTGTTTGTCAGAAGCAACAGTTGAAATGTCCGTGCACAATTGCTACTTTAGCATGTGCTAAAAATGACAATGGCATCCAATCGCAATGGCCCCACTGAGAACTGTCGTTCCAAGTCACAGTCATAAAAATACTGGTGGGTGGTCTTCATCTCTGCTTGTCCTCATTATCATTTCATTGTGTTTCTGTGGCCCAGTGCACCATGGCACTCCCTGCATTTTAAAGCATTTCATTGATAGGGCAGTTTAACATTCATATTTATATGTCCTAGTTGTATTGCAGTGGTTTCTCCTATTCTTGGGATCTAAGCCTTTTGTGAAATGGTGCGAGGAAGATGTGTATTCAAATCTTGGCCCAATGAATTGGGTATTGTCAGGAAATAACAGAAAGTATTGAGGATTTAAATATCCTGAACCCTATCCTGCTGCTGTGGAACATAACAGAAGAGTTTTTCTGGCTAGGGACTGAAAGCAAGACTATGAAGAGATAGTTGGGCAGCACACACCTGGTTTGGGGTTCAAGAGCAAACTTACTGGGTTACAGTGTTAAGAGGAGGCAGTCTGCTCTCCATCCTCCTCCACCAGGAGTGGATAGCAAAGCTCTCTCCAAAACCAGAAAGTCCAAACCCTAATAATATGTCTTTTATTTCCCAATTCTTGTTTAACACACAAGTCAAAAGCTAAGCAAAGCCTATATGCAGTTCAGTGACTGGGCAAATCTCAAGCTGTAAAAGTAGCAATTTTGCCAAGCTTGTGGAAAATAAAAATAAGAGATAGCTTATAGAGTAGAAAAGAAAATGAAAACCACCAGAAACAAAAGAAAAAAGAAAAGAAAAAGTAACAACAAACAGAAAAAAAAAAAAAAAAGGAAACTATTGCTACCTGAAGATTCACTTCAATTGCTTTACTTGTGTTGTGCAGTTCCTCTGCTTCAGGAACTAAGACCAGAGAAGAGGATTTGTTCCTCCCTCCATTCCTCAGGCAGGACGGCTGGGGGACACAGCAGAGACTTGATGCATGCTGGGCTGCCTTGCCCTAGCTGGAAAGCAGAGTAAAATGGACAAGGATAGGAGGCATGGGGGGCTTCTGCCATTTTGCAGGGCAAACATGTACATAGCTGGCTTGCTGTGTGGCAAATACCCCAGTTCTGCATACATCGGGCCTCACTACACGGCTCTTCTGACTTTCCAAGATTTGCTTGTTCCAGGCACATAAAGGAGCAGCTGCTGCTCATGTGTGCATGTGTTGTTTCCCAGTGAGGAGTTGAGGATGTGTCTTGGCAAATGGCAAGAGCCTTAAGTCTGCAGGTAAAAATGCCACAGAAGGGAAATTAAAAGATATGCCCAAATAAAAAAATGTAAGAAGGTGTTTGTTTGAATGTTCTACAGATGACTGTTCAAAGCAGGGCAGAGCACAGCTTGCAAATCAAACTAAAGAATGAATAAAATATCTGTCATGGGCTTCCTCCAAAATTTCCTTAAAAAAAATATGTGTGGACAAGAAGTTAAGGGGCTGCTTTTAGCCCATAGACCAGTCTGTTATAGAAGTTCCTAGAAGTTCCCCTCCCTGGAGTACCACTTTTAAACCTGATCATCTTCTCAAAGCATTAGTGAGAATGTCAAAATTGTTAGAAGAGCCCTTAACCCTACAGGATCACAATTCCCTTCTTTACCCATAGAACAGGGCCATGAAAGAAGGATGTGTGCAGGCATCTTGCACTGCTCTTCCAACATGCCTCAGTCCTGATCTGCAAGCTCTCAGAGCAGGATTCATCCTCTGTGCTCGTTCAGTCCTTGGCCTCAGCTGTTGGTGCCAGAAATGGGAGCAATGAGAGCCAAGTGGGATGACAGATTTTGTGCTGTGCTCCTTGGCCCACTAGAAACTGGACAGCGAGCCTAGCAATAAAGATTATTTTTTCAACCTAGATCTGTAGCAAGCCACCAGCATCAATAACTGAATCCTGTACTTTTGTGCTTACATAGCTATGACTTGAGGTGGAAGACATGGCTCTGGACATGCAGAGTAAGCCAGTATGCATCTCTATGGAGCATCTCTAACATGTCTAGACTCAGGGCAGGAGATTCCTGTCTAACCCTCCTCTGTGAGACAGGAATTGTGCATGACAGAGCCAGCAATAGTCATACTATTTGTTTAGATATTATTTGCCATGGTTGTAGCATTTCTGTTGGTGAATGATTGATGGACCAGCTGGAACTGCATTGAGCATATTCATTACATTTTTGGTATATTTTTGCTTTGGCTGTCAATGGTTTAGACTCATGATTTTCATCTTGTGCCTTATTTATGAGCTGTTTGAGTTGACAGTTTCCTATTTGCCATTCACCCCTCATGGTATTGAGTTGATCACCTAAACCACACAGTACCCCTTCTGTATCCCTCTGAGTAGGTGAAAATTGTCAGAGAGAAGAGTAAACAAGGAAATACTACTTGCAAACACATAAACATTCATGTTCTTTATGTGAATAAGGATGTTACAACGACCAACCAACCACTCCAACAATAGCCAACTCTCACTTCCCTAAGGATATATCCAGAAGACACAGCATGGAATGAGATTTCAAGTGAAATTTAAACACATATTCACCAGTCCCATTTTTGAGCACATAACCTGCTCTGTTATTTAGACCCTCAGACTTTGGTCATGTTGGAGGCTTTCTTGGAGATAATGTTAACTTGTATTTTTAAAGTTAGGGTGTATTTTCCTGATGAATTCTCTTACTACTCATGCAGAAGAGGGGAGAGGTTCACACTAAGGAGCTTAAGCAGTTATTTGGTTATTATTTTGATCTGTAATGTGTGCTCTTACCAGCCCAAAAAAGAAATTAACTTTAGACAAGGTTCTGACCTACATGCAAAAATGAGACCTGACATTTGAAACTTATTAAGCTCTTTAATTTAAAAGGCAAGTCATGTAATCAAATGCGCATAGCTTCCTCCCATACTTGGAACTGCACGGGTGCTCAAGTCTTTCACCAAACCTGAGAGCATCACTCATTTTAAAGGTGAATCTTTCCCCCTTCTCAAATAACCTGCAAAAGAGAATCTATAACAATTTTGTTGTGATTTACCTTTTTTCTCTGCATTGCTAACAAGGAAAGCGGGAGGGAGGAAAAAGGTGCTGGCCATTAGACCAACATATTTGACATCCTGACTTGATTCATTTAAGAAAGACTGCAAGAACATAAGATTGTAAGAAAGATTGTTACAAAGTATTGTAATCTCCGTAGACATTGCACTAGAAAGATTGTTACAAATCATGTGCAGAAACTGTCTATAGACTTCAGGGAAATATGGAAAGGAGAGAAAGTTTATTCCTAAACACAGAAAAGACAGGATTAAAAGAGAAAACAAGGGACACCAGAACACTGCTGCTTTGAATGTTGCATTATGTTTAGTTAGATTTTGTGTAAAAGTATGTGTCACTGACGTGACTCCTTCAGCATACACATGGGGATAAAATTTCGTGCGGTGGTATTTTACATTGCGTATGGCAAAGAGAAAAATAGAAATACCCTTTCAAAAAAGTGTTGTTGTTTCTTTTACTTTATTTTTCTTTTGTCATTATCAGTACTGGAACTTCTGCCTTTGGATCCTGTTGTAAATAGGAGAGGTTTTGCCGTGTGTTGTCCTCACTGGCTGGATGACTGCTCAGAGGCTGCTCTGCTCACTTAGAAGCACTTCAGCAGAGAGACAGGGTCATGTTGGGAATCAGCATGGACAGCTGTGACCCAGTGTTGCCCGGTATCCATCATTACTGAGAGGACCCAACCGTAGGCAGGGTAAGTACCTTGGTCCCCAAGCACTGTCACCTATATTGCCTTATGTACACTCTGATAGGGTGCCAACAATATCCTCACACTCCCCTGCTCCTTCAAACCCCAAGCCACTCCTTTCTCTGGGATGCCAGGTCCTCGCACATGCCCCAGTAGGAACACTGCTACCCAAAAAATCAGGTTGCCCCAAAGGCACCCATCTCGAGATGACTGAAAGAAGCTGTTCCTGGTCTGGCTAGGCATGTGGAGTGCAGACACTGGGGTCTGGGGTCCAGAAAGGTTCCTTCCAAAATGCTAGGTGTTAGATTGTGTTTTGAAGGCTTAATTTGGTAATTGGGCAGCCCCCCCGGCCATCTGTGCCGAGTGGTATCAGCACTTGCTGGCTGGGCAGAGGTACTTGGCTCCCCTCTGACAACAGCCTGACACCTCCAATTAGGAAGCACAGCCTCCCCATGCCCCAGTCTCTCCCCACCTTCTCTGGGAGAAGCAGCTTCTGCCAGGGAGGTGTTAGAGTGCCCAAATCCAGACAGAAGGGTGGCCAAACTGGGTCTCACCAGCAACACCTCTAGCATGGCAGGAGTTGATAGCAGATGCTGAAGTGGGAGATGAGTAGCACTTCGCTGCTGCACCCTCACAGCTTTTGGGGGTCTGTGGGTTGGAGAGGCAGGACACTGTGTTCACAGACACGGCTCTCTCAGGGTCCACTGCATCTATGATTTTTGAAGCTTTTTTTTTTTCAGGCCTAGGCACTGTTCTTGTAAGTGGCTCCAAAATTTGAACCTCAGCATCGAGAAACATCAGGAAAAAGCCATTTTTGTTGTGCAGATGTTTTTGGGTATATGCTTGATATTAGACTGTCATGTCTTCAAAATGATCCCCCTTGAAGGAAGGGAAAGCAAGTGTGGGAATGCTTAGGTGGTCTGAAAAAACCTTCGGCACTGTTTTGATACCAGTGGCAGCATTGCATTTCATTCTGGGAGGAATATTCATGGCTAAGCTCTAAGCCTCTGATTTATAATGGAAATACTGATAGATCCAGATCCATTTTCAGATGCTATTATAATGTTTCATCCTGGGGAGGGGGAAGGGAAACAGCCTCCTTCCCTTTTCATTTTAAATATCGGTACACTCTGATATTGGTTTCATGAAGCGTTTGGATGGGTCCTTATTCACAAATGAATAAAAATGAGTAAAGTCCTCAGAATCAAAGGTAAGCCAAAACTGGCACCCATAAGCACAAGGCAACCCAGAGAGCCCATCTGCAGCCAAACCATGCAGCAGACCCAGACACAGCTTAAAGGCTGGCAACAAGACCGCCTGCAGAATCTGCCAAGGAGCCAGATGCTGTTGCTTCCCAAGCTTGGCATGAGGGTTCCTGATTGCCATCCAACAAAGAGGAAAAAGAGGAATGATATAATGTGGTGGGATAAAACACATCCCACCTCAACCTCCTTTATTGCTCATTGAAAAAAAAATTGTGGAAGATACTATTGGAAATGTATCATTGTTTTCAGAAATACATACATTAGCCACAACAATGGCCTTGCCAAATGGGAAAAGTAGGAGCTATTTAAATGTATGTGCCATTTAAAAAAAAAAATTAAATCTTCATATGCTGTGTTTTGGGTATGGATGTCTTTGTGTCTTTTGTTAACTGTTACAGTGATAACCACTAAAATGAATACAAGTGTGGCAAAAAGCTTCCAGTTTTTTACAGTAATATTTTAAAATCCCCTGTCTCGGCACAGCTGTCTAGATCAGATAGATCACTGTGATGGCTACCAAATGTAAAGAAGTCAGATTTGTAAAACAAGGTGCAGAGAAATTTAAAAGGAAACTGCAAATAAAGATATGTGCTGAGAAAGACATTATGAAACAATATATATATATATCAAGGCATTATAAAGATAAGGGCTCTGTTTTTTCCATGATTGCACAACGCTGTGTTGATGTAACTTGATTTCATTGACATTGCACCTGGGGGAAAGCAGGGTAACACTGTGAAGGATTTGACCCAGGCAATATATAAAGAAGTCATGAGGCTCTGCACCTGAGGATATATAAAGCCATGAGGGCTCTATTAGGTATGGAAGTAGAAAAGATGAAGCAAAATAAATAGGAAAATATATGTAAAATAATATGCTGCAGGTAGGTATAGAAATAGGAGACAGTAAAAAAGTGATGTAAAAAGAAGAAATAAGGAAATACTCTTGGAGTTACCTGAACAATAACAACTGTTATCATTCTGTTATCATCATATCATATTTTGGAAAGTACCAAGTTCTTCCATAAATGATATTTCAGGGCAGCTCAAACATATTTGCAAATTCAAATCAATTTTGCCAGAGACTTTCAGCTGAAAGAAATACATCAGAACATGGTAGACAAACCAGTCCCATAATTTCCATTGCTAGCTGTTTTAGCATAGTCAAAAGATTCAGACACCTGTTAAAAAAGGGAAGGCTTCCTATAAAATCAAGGACAAGGGAATCCCTTTTATTCAGTAGCACAGTGGTTAGAGCAGTCACTGAGGACAAGGAGATTCAGCTTCAATTGAACGTGTAGACCTGTGTCCAGGGTATTGTCTGAACAGGACTGTGGTGTATCTTTGCATCTCTTCTGGGCATGGGAGAATATTGACTATTAAACCTGAGCTCCCCATGTTAACAAAACTGCTCTGGCTGCTGCAATGTCGGCTCACAGGAGCACTTCTCTCCCGCTCTGTCATCCCAGCTTTTATATCCCTTGACTTTCATTAATACTTTTTTATTGTAATTGTTTTATTGTAATTGTTTTGGCTTAGGAAGATGTTTCATTTTCTTCACCTGAATCAAATCACTTTTAGATTTTAATTTTTAATTCTTGTCTGGTTTTGGTCAGTCTAACTCATTTTAATTCTTTATCAAACCCAATTATTCATACTTTCAATACACACATTCAGTAATCCAATTAGTTGCACAGTCCTTCTTACAACATTTTCAACAGGTTAATTTGAAACCACTTGGTGCAATATGAGGTATGGAAATATGTTTATTGTAAAGAAAGAATAGTGAGAAGTATATTGTAAGGTGTTACATCCTAAAAAACCGAAGGTTGCTCTTGGTGCATCTTCTAAGTCTCAAAGACATTTGTATTTACAGAGGGCTGTAAATGTGATAAATTTATTGTATGTGTAAAATCCCCACTGTTAAAAATTGCAGTGACAACCACATTTATGCACTGGGAACTGAAGAAATGTGATACCATGAGAAGGAGTATCTCAAATGGTTTCTTTCACCTTTGCAGGGCACTGGGGGATGTTTCCCTTTCTGGAGCTGGATATTTAAGACTGGTTAATAAGGACGGCTTTGGGTTTAAAGTCTGCTATGTGTTTTTATAGCTGACTGCTCCAGAGTATGTAGCCTAAAAAATATGTATTACGTTCCATTTTTTTCTTGCTCAATGTAAATCTGAGAGGACTACATTGCCTACTGGACCAATAACATATCATGGTATCATACTATAGAATTAATTACAGTATTACAGAAAACACAGGCACCAACGAGCACCGAAGACTATAAGCAGGATTGACCGATTTTCTATTCTAATATCTTGCTTTGTTATATCCTAACTTGGCTGAACATTCACCACTTGAGGTAAAATTTTCCATGATGCTTGGCTGTCTCAGGCTGATAATTACAGTTCTTGTTTTGCTAAGTTTTAGAAACAAGCTCCTTCCTTAAATAGGGCCTTTTTTCTCATGTGAAATGAATTCTTACATTAATTGACCGGCTTAGGACTTGTGATCTTAGATGGAAGGAATAGGAAAAAAAGTCATCTCTCTGAGATTTTATAGCAGTATGGCCTATCAGTAAAATGCTGCCACGCCTGACCATGTTACAGATTTGAAGAAACCAGGTTGGTTGTGTTTGTCGGAGAAGGTCTAGAAGCAAGTACTGAAATTCCCTGGGCAGACATAAGCAGACATCAGTTTGTGGGGGCTGTGTTTATGTCCCACTCCCTCACGCTTGCTGTACCTGAGTGCTGCTGCTGTACCTGAGTGCTGCAACATGCCACCCCCCAACCACCCACCCCACCCCTTTCCCACTCTGGGGAGCTGGAGCTGCCCAGATAATAGGAAATAATAAATCTCCCTTCTGGGGGTCTTGAGGCAGCATGGTCAAACAGTGGCCTTCAGGACGTTGATCACTTGCACTCCTCCAGCTGCCTTCGCCACTGCACCGCCCCAGCAGTGGTCGTCGGGGTGGGGGACACCCTGTCCAGCTCCTGCGGCCGGGAAGAAGTTACAAGGCAGGTACTGCAGATGCTGGACCCGATCCCCAGCCTTCCCCAGACAGTCTGCTGCTTCGGCAGAGCAAGTGTGCCTGCGCCGGTGCCGGTGCGGGTCCCTCCGACGAGGACTTCTTGTCCGTTGGGGTGTCTCTGGCCCGTGGAGCACCTGGGGAGCTGGCGCCCGCCGGCAGCAGCTGTGGCGGAGCGGGGCTGGCGGCCCGGCAGGCTGGGCAGCCAGCGGCAGGGGGGCACCTCCGGGGGCCCCGTCCCCGCTAGCAGAGGGGAAAGCAGGCTCCGGGTTATTAACAGCTTCCCTGGAAGCCGAGCCGGGGCCGGGGCCAGGGCGGGCAGGCAGCCAGCACAGCATCCCGGGAGGCTTCCTCGCCTCTCTTCGCCCACCTCTTTTGCTCCATCCAGTGGTGACGAGCCACCTTGGAGCCTCCAGACTTTGAGGATGAGGCCGAGGTGTGCAGGGCGCCTCAGCCATCCTGCCCGAGTTTCCTGCAGCACTTGAAGAGGGTGCCCTCGCCTGCCCTGGCATCTCCCCATGTCCCGGGGTGGCAGGAGCACACCCAGCCCCACTGTGCAGCCGTTGCTCCCACACCGAACGGCTGGCTCAGGGCTCCAGCACCCCTCCGGCTGCAAGACATCATTGCTGCCTTATAGCCCCAGCTGGCAATGAAACAGCAGCAGCCGGAACCCTTGCCTTTGGGTACCAGTGGTGTTTTATGGCTGGCCAACTGCCTGTCCACCCTGGGGTGGAGGTGGTCAGGAAGGAGTGGCTGATTTCCCCATTGTTTCTGGGAAGACGCAGAGCAGCAGGGGCCTAGGCCAGGAGGGACTCCTTAACTTCAGTCTGAGCCTGAGGGCAGCGTTGGCTGCTGAAGCGAGCCCTCAACTCCAGGTTTTCAGCTGTACCCAAGACAAAGGCAACCTGAAGGGTCCCCTGACTACAACCAAAGCAGCTCCTCAGGTGCTTATCACCAAGGCCAGCATTTGGCCCCTGTCATTTGTTTGGGATTTCCTTTTCTACAGTGTTTTTTTTAATGCCTTTGACTTTCACGTCTATTTTATCAACACTAAAACCAGAAAACCTGAATTCTCACAATAATTTGTCTGTTGCTTGAAAGAAATGCACATTGTCTCAGCAGCAGGGACCCAGCAGTGAAGAGTGAAAATCTTCAACACCCTCCTCCCCATTCTGTCCTCTCTTACCTGGGGCATTTTGATGCCACAGGATAAAAATAAATAAAAGCAAGTACTTCCACTTCCTCGGAGCAGAGCTGATACAGCAGTAGCTCACTGGATGAGAGCAGCTCAGACCTGAAACGCTTTCTTCTCTGTTGGGATCACAGCTTGAGCGTAGGCTTGTTGTGTCGGAATGGGCCTACTGTACCCAAACATCTGAGCTTTCTCCAGCTCCTAGAAGAACATTTTATACTCATTATACATGCAGCAGAATTTCAAAATATGTCCCTGGGACCAGAATGCAGGAGGAGGACATTAAAGGTTAGGAGGTAGTAGGGGAAAAGCAAAAGGAATGAGTAATCTGGTGTTGCCTGATAACCCGTCGAGGCTTAGCCAAAATTAACCGTATCGAGCTGTCATGAAAGGGTGAGATGTGCTACTTGACGTATTGTTAACAAAGATAGGATTTTATTGCTTTAGGTACCTTTTAGAAGTAAAAAGCAACGGATCAGCTCCACATCCCAGGTTTCAAAATGTTATGATCTAAGCGCAGAATTCATCACTGCCACCACTAAGAGATCATACATCCTGGAGTGTCATGAGCCATCCGTGATTTGTGTCATTGCAGAGGATGATATATCACTGCTAAAGACATAACAAGCAGCATCATCACTGCAACACAATAGATCATGATGCATCAAGATCTTTGCTAAAATATTATTTACAGTTAGCAGGGCCTTGGAATGGCAAAGCAGAAGCTGATATTAATCTTCTCTGCATTGTGCCTTTGTGTATGCTAAGGGCCCCAGCCTGGGAAAAAAATGGGATCTGTAACATTCACCAATGCAATAACCACTGGTTGTATACACTGGGGCTGTGAGAGTTTAAGTATGTATATGTATTTATGGAGAAAAGGAGCAATGGTGAGACCAAGTGAATTTCCATTCTTCAGAGCATTGAGAACTCAGTAACTACACTGTTTAGAGCCCATCTGTAAATGCAGACATGTAGAGGTCTCTCTTCCTTACAGTAACACTGGGGAGAGAATTTAGTCATAAAGCTTGAGGGGGAAAAGGGACTTACTGGCTTTCAAAAAAAGTTCTAAAGATCTGGAAAAGTCTTAGGAGTTCTTCCAGCTCTCCCACTACACAGCACATGCAAAGACTTAAACAAAACAAGATTTACTCCCAAAACTACTTTGGGAATCACTTTAAGGGAGGTGTTAATTAAAAACAATGCTGCTGACATAATTAATGTTTTGGAGTTTTTGCCTTAAAAATAGAATTATCAGTAAAAGCCCATTCGCCAAAAAGCCCCCAGACCCAAACAGTTCAGACTCCTGAAAACTGCTACCAGCTATTTTTATAGGAGAGTCTCTGGAAACAGACTCTCGCTCTGTCAATCGAGACAAGTGTCTCTGAGGCACTGGGGACTGTGAGTTATTTCTCTTATGCAGGACATTGCTGATTTAGGTCACATCAACAGAAGTAACAGTTCCATTTAAAGAAATGCTGAGATGGGTAGAAAGCTTTTTTTTTTAAAAAAAAAGACTTCCTGCTGGAAGGAAATCTGCATTTCCAAGCTGCTGATGACCTTTTTGACAACAAAAATTCCATAACGCTTTACAAGTGTTTGCCCAGCTCCAGCCTTACCCTGTCGGTTCAGGAATATTATCCACCTCCTGACATCCTAAACACAAAAGATACAACTAAAGTGCCTTTCAGTTTTATATCAGTTACTCATCCTGTGTTTGCTTCATGATGTGAAGCTGAACCCTCCCACAGACTTTAATTGAGTTAAATCATTGCCAAAACCTTTTACTCTCCCTCTTGTACAGCCTTCAATGCATGCATGTCTGATGAGGCATGTGAGACGGCCAGCAATCCACCTACCTGTGGGTTTCAAATATTTCCACCAACTATATTTCACTTGACTGTTTCTTTCCTGTTTAGATGATCATTGAAGTCGGGGAGGGGAATAGGAAGAAGCCACGAGCAATCTGCTGGAATATACACAGGCATTCCCCAGATTTACCATCCTCCTCCTTAATTGGATATTATCCCTCATTAATGACTCTGTCAGAGCCTGTAGAGTACTAATTGTCTGTGGTTCCTCTCTCTTTCCCTCTCCGCTTCCCTCACAGAGATTAGTCTTTTGTTCAAGTTCATGAAGTTTAATTTCTCTTCCTCTCACCGAGATGGGCAGAGCATCCAGTCTTTGTCCCACCAGAGCTCTCAGAGCCTGCGATCACCTCCCTGAGGTGGTGTTTTAGGATAAGGGGAAGACCCAAAACCTCCTGCCAGTCATCAAAGCCTGACTGTGCTGTCGCTCTCACCATGGTCCAGCGTTGCAGTGAGCCTGTTGCCACCTTGCATAACCAGAAAGCTCCTGTTTCATGTCTTGGGCGAGTTGAAACCCAGAAGGAGAGTCAGAAGTCATCTAAGCCTTTCTAAAAAAGCAGAGGGCAGGCGGACAGTTGCTGTGTGTTGCTCCATTTTTCTTTTGAGGGGCTTGTGTGCTTTCAAAGAGAGACAGCTAATCCCAGAAGAACAAACAAACAAACAAACAAACAAAACTTAATTTAAGCTATTATTAATCGAGGAATGACGTGGAAAACTAATGGTTTTGAATGGCTGAATTACTTTGCACTGCTGACTGCCTTAATAAGCTTTTGACCAGTTTTTGGCATTTTTCTGGCTAGGTACCTTGCTAGGATATTTTAAGTCAATTTATATTTAAAGCATGATACCCAGTAAGATTTCCACTGGCGCTAGCAAATCCCATGCCATGATTTTGGGTGTGATAGCCTGTTTTTGACTTACAACCTACTTGGTGTGGGCTAGTGTGAGTTTCTGACATTGTCTCCCTCGTTGCTCTGGAGATGCTCGTCCCCAAGGCCCACCCTCATTAGCATACAACACAGCCGGGAGCCATCAGGCTGTGACCCCCCAGCACCGCGGGAGGACCCCTGCCAGGTTGGGCTGTTCACACAGCCCTGCCCTGCCCTGACATTGCGGGTGCTCAGGGAGATGCGTGGCCTCTCTCTTAGACCTTGTCTGGGATTTCTGCCATGCCTGTGGAGCACAGCCCTCCTGTCCCAGTTGCTTTTGTGACAGGGAAACTACAGCTGAAGCCTGGGCTGCTTGGGGAAGCAGAGGGGCTTTTGCTGATGCCTTCAGCTGACTTAAAGTGTCCCTACTGGCTTTCCGCTGTCCTGGGGGCCTGCTACCAGTAATCACAGATTCTGCCCATGTGTACTTTTTCCCGTTCCTGTAACTCTCCTGCTACTACAGCCACAGTCTGACTTGTCACTGCCTGCAGTCATCACAGAGCAATACAGACCTCAGCAACACGGAGAAAACACGAGTGTGTCTTTTAACCACTGCTACCCAGGGAAACCTCACTTTCCAACAAGCATCAGAGGACCTGAAGGCAATTCTTCAGGAAGAACATCAATAATGGGAAATTACTACTTGAGAAAAGATCTAACCTTTTAAAAAACCCCACATAATTGCAGTTTTCTGCTAGCCAAACTGAATGGGTTAATTTGAAAGCTACAAGCTCTCCAGCCATCAAGTCAGCCTGAAGTGGTTCAGCGTCCAGGTCATCCCAGGACGCTGACAAGGCGATGGCAAATGATCTGGCTCCCATCCGGAGGCCAGATCATCCATTCCAGGCTGGTCTGTCTGTTGGGGAGGTCCTGCCAGTGCCTTGTGGCTTTTCATTTATTCCCCCTCAGCCAAGGTCAGCCCCGCACTGGCTACAGGCACAACCTTCCACTTGGTCTCTGGTTTCCAGTCCCAACATTGCTCCTGCCCCATCTACCAGCTCTGTGTTACAAGCCCAATGTCAGACAGGTCTCATAGGTCTTCCTCCCCTCCAGCCCCTGGCCATGGTGCAACACCACATCCAGAGCACTCACAGTCACTTGGACTTCATCCCACACTTCCTGGGATCTGTTTGCTCCCCATACTCTCATTCTTAGGATGGCAACATCTGGGCTGATTCTACTTTTGGCTGATTCAGATGTGGAGACAGCTTATTTTTCTGATAATGACAGACAGGAAGGCGGACCTTCCTCTCACACACCCCAGTGCTGCCTCAGTATCATAGAATCATAGAATGTTAAGGGCTGGAAGGGACCTCAAAAGGTCATCTAGTCCAACCCCCCTGCCAGAGCAGGA